>JAJIYU010007826.1:0-18755 GCA_030144865.1 Tinospora cordifolia | reverse complement strand
CCCAGAAGGAGTTGAATCTCAAGCAACAGAGATGGATGGAGTTCTTGAAAGACTATGATTTTGTAACACCCCGTAACTTCGTGATCGTGCCACGTCGTGAGTGAACAGGAGATGAATAATAATAAATGAATCAGAATCATGTACAATTTAAATATAGATGTAGACTATGCTTAGGCGTAAATAAATTATTTCATAGCTCACTCGCGCTCGCGCAAAGGCACGAATGATGCGAAAATGAATATATCATTGATTGAAAAATAATAATAATAATAATAATTATAATAATAATAATAATAATAATAATAATAATAATAATAATAATAATAATAATAATAATAATAGTATGATAAAACTATATTTTATGTTATATATATAGCTGAAATAATTATTTGATGTTTATTATGGTTAGTTTAGAAAAAAATTTATTATAACAATAATAATAACAACATGGTAACACATATACATTTATAATAAGGTTTATACATTAAGATGATTGGTACATATATATATATGTATCTATGTATATATATGTATATAGAAAAGAGATTTTTAAAAATATATATCGTCGTAAATGTATCATAAAGTTTTATATATATACCCATTTACATGATTAGAAAAAATGAAAATAAAATAAACAAAATTATAAAATAAAGCATATGTATATGTATATATAGATAATCGAGTGGTGGGTGTGTGACAATATTGAGTGGTGGAAGGAAACGTATCAAAGAAGAGAGCCGAAGGAGTGGAGTCCCGAATTATCCGGACAACGGTGGATTGAAGAAGAAGCCAATGCGGTGGCTTGCTGGGGTGTGGTCGGTGTGATGAACACACGAGAAGGAATCGAAGCTGGAAATAAGAAGAAGAAAGTAGAAAATTAGTTGCAACCAGAGAAGCTGGACTGTGAGTTAAAAGCTTCTGATTTTTTAAGCTCAATTGGAGAGGATGAACGAAATAGCAGAAGAGAGAAGATGGACCAGCAACTATACACGTTGCTGCTGTCTCTGTTACCGGTCGAAAAAGAAAGAAGAGTGCTCAGCATGGAAAGAAATGAAGAAGAACAACCATGGTTGCTGTTGCAGAATGAAGAAGAAGGCCCTGCAGGGACGACAAACAAAAAATAGAGGATGAAAAAGCTGGCTGCTGCTACCTGAGCTGGTGTTGTTCTGCTGTCGAATGAAGAGGTTGCCAGTGATGGTTGATAAGACGGAAACAAAGCAGCATGGTGTTGCTGCTGCTGATGCTATCAATACTGCTGCTGTTACTACCACTGAATGGAGAAGAAGATGAATGGTGATTGCAGAACCGTGATTTGCTGCTGCCATTGCAGCTAGTGCTCTGCTGCTATTACCGAATGAAGGAAGAAGAAGAAGCCGTAGAAGAACACGCTATGCAGCAGAAATGAAAGCAGAAACTGCTGCTTTGGATGGAAACAAAACAGGGGACGATGGCTGGGAATGATGACTGAGCCGAAACGATGGAGGGAAGAAGAAGAACCAGAGCAATGGTGCTCTGGTCTGTATGACTGCTATTGCTGTGGGGCGTGGGTGCACGAACAGAGGAAGGGGAAAATAGAGAGCATTTGGGACTGCCACTGATGATCCAGGCTGCTGCTATTGCAGCCGAACAAGAAGGAGAAAATGCTGCAATGCAGGAAATGAGATGTGACGTGCTCGACGTAGAAAAGAAAACCAAAACATAAAACAGGGGTTCCCCTGTTGCTATCCGTGAGGCAGAGGAATGGAGCTGTGTGTGTTTAGCGGCTGAACAAGAGGAGTGATACCGTAAGATGCATGATGAATGGAGTTTAGTGTTCGTGAGGCTGGTGTGTTCTTGCTGTTGAGTGTTCATGTTGCTGGTGTGTTATGAAGATGCTGGCCGAGTTGAATTGAGATTTGGGGGATGTTAGTGATACGTTGAAGAAGAGGAGTGATGTTGATGTTACTAGAAATCCATTAAAGGGTAATTGATAAATTTTGGACAGTGAATTAGACATCGAATTGGACCATCGATGGGCATCGTTGCAGCGTTGCGCAAGGAAGAAAGTAACAACTTGCCGTTTGTGTCGATCGCACGAAGAAGAATAATTTGAAAGGTAAAATAAATTTATTCTGGAACTTAGAATTAGGAAATTCCTAAGTTTGGATTTTATATCTTGAAGAGGAATAATTTATTTTAAAAGAACTAAAATAAATTGTTTGGATCTAAATAGATTTATTTAGAAATGAATAAATCAAAAAGACTCGGAAATTAATTACAAAAGATATACTTTTAAATTAACGGAATTCGGAGGATTTGAAAATTTATTTAATTAGAATATATACAATTCTAGACTTCAAGAATAATCGTAACTTAGTTGAAAAGGATATTTAGATCTCACAATTATCTTAGAAATTAATTAAGCCTAAGAGTAATTTTATTAAGTGTTAAATTTTAGATTTATGTATTTAAGCGTATCGAGGATATCGAAGGAAAGCAAGGAGCCCTGAAGATCTGCAGAATCAGGTGGGCGTGACTTCCTTGCTCATTTGTATTATACGGATTTAAGATTCAAAACATTTGGTTGAATAGTTCTAAGATTATTAGAATTTTGTTATAAAATTGATTGAACTTGTTTGGTGTGCTTGGATGATGGTGTGATGATTTATTTAAATGGTGTCTTATTTATCTATAGCTCATGTATTTAGATTTCATTATTTACTTATGTGAATAGCCTGCACTATTTGATTTATTTTCCATGATATGCTTGAATGGTTGGCATGAGTGAAATTATCTGTAAAACTAAAATAAGACGATGGTTTACTAAGAATCCACATACCAGTACGATTGACGAGCCTGAAGCGGATCAAGGTGGCATCTCCTATATGTCACCGCTTGAGATCGTCAAGCCACAAGGTGGATCGTAGGTATTCCCACCCAGAGCTGACTGTGACAGCTCGAAGTCTTTGAGAGATGGTACGATGGTGCAGTAAGTACGCTCTCTTAAGCTGTGATGTGAGTGTCGATTATTTTAGACGGTTATTGGAATCCTCTGAGATTAGATTGGATCACAGGGAATACCGAGAAACATCTGTCTTAGACTTCGACCAAAACTAACTGAATGTTTGAAGTACCTAATGTTTGAAAGTGTTTGTAATGTTCTGGATTGGGTCTGTAAAATGCATGTGATGTGTAGGATTAATCCACTGAGCTTTCGAGCTCACTCCCATTTCTATTTTTCAGGTACACTTGGACGTAGAGTACTGTAACCTATGTCAAAAGACTCGCATTTTGATTGGACACCTCACGGGGAGGTCGTCCAGAATAGGTGACTCGAAGGTCAAGTTTATGTATTCTTCTGAATTGTTTTAATGTAATTACGTTAGTTTTAACTTTGGTCATTTTGTCTTTAAATGGCTTTACTTATTTAACGATTTTGGGTTGAATGAATAGTTTTAAGTATTTTCGTTGTATGATTTATGAATTGTCTTAAGAAATCCAGTGAACACATAGAGAAGTTATTTTGATCTTTTGGTATTGTTTTAAAACATCTTTCCAGACTTTGAACATAGAACAATTTATTATAAACTTGATTTTGAAGAAAGCGATTTTGACAGCAGAAGATTTAAAGTAGCACATTGATTTCCATCGAACGACGATCACTTATGAAGTAAATGTTCCTTCTCACATTATCCACTAGGAGGAAGTAAATGTTCAAAAGGACGTCACTTATGAAGAAGTAGAAATTAAAATATTTGATCACAAGGTACAAAACTAGAGAACTAAGAATATTTTCTTAGTTAAGGTGTTGTGGAAACATCATAGAATAGAAGAAGCTACCTAAGAGCTGGAGAGTAAAATGAAGACCAAGTACCCACATCTGGTTACAAGAAACTCATGAATAAGTATAAATTTCAAGGATGAAATTTCTCTTAAGGGGGTAGAATGTAACGCCAACGAATTTTGTACAAATTTCAAATAAAATATTTCGTTTGAGAAATTTATGACATTTCTAGATATAAATTGCGTATACTCTAAAATATGAAATAAATTAAATAAATTAAAAAATCATGGTATCCGAGAATAAATAATAGAAATATATATATATATATATATATATATATATAAGATGCGAATATTAGATAAAT
The DNA here is from genome assembly GCA_030144865.1 of Tinospora cordifolia. Lineage (NCBI taxonomy): Eukaryota > Viridiplantae > Streptophyta > Magnoliopsida > Ranunculales > Menispermaceae > Tinospora > Tinospora cordifolia. The sequence continues at coordinate 14,628 of JAJIYU010007826.1, read as the reverse complement.
ACAAATATATAAAAGTATTGGTTATGGTTGTAAAAAAAATAATATTATATAATATTTGTGTATAGTATATGTAATTAAAGTATATAAAAATATTTGTTATGGTTATAAAATTAATATTATATAATATGTGTGTATAGTATATATAATTAAATTCATTTAATAGTATAGCATAAGATGTGTAATGTATGTAATAAATTAAATATTCTATATAGAAAAGTTTATATTACATAAATATGTGTAAATAATGTACATTTTGTATTAAAAAAATGGTATATATAATCTTGACTTTTACATAAATGAATTTAGAAAAAATATGTGTAAATACATGTAAATCATGCAATCAATAATCTTGTCTTTTTCTCCCTCGTTTTAGACCTTGATGTTCCACTTAATTACACCATGTTGCCATTGTCAATTACGCACAAACTTGCCCTCAAAAAGTTTGATAGTCGACCCATGCTAAACCGTGATATCTACTCCCATGCCATTCTCTGTTATATACTACAATTTCAGCCCAAAATTCGCCTGAAAATTCCAAATGCATTATAAGGTTAAAAAAAATGTGGATATAGAACTTATGACAAATAGTAAAGTATGATATATATATATCATGATAAAGAAATAATAGGAAATTTAGAAGCGAGAAAATAAAATAAAATATAAATTCTTCTAATAAATTACTAGATAAAGAAATAATAGGAAATTCAGAAGCGAGAAAATAAAATAAAATACAAATTCTTCTAATAAATTACTAGTAAATGAGTATTAATAAATATTTATTTATTAATAAATTCAATTTAGATACAGGTTACAAGTTATAGAAAGTTTATACTTGCATATATATTTATTGGAAAGCTTATAATATATTATTGAATGCAAGAAAATTAATAAATTTATTTAATACATCAAATAATTAGTAAGTATAATTCATATATTAAATTATAGTATATCAAAACTTAGGCATAATTTATTGTGTAGCTTAATTGAAAAAAAATAGTAAGTTGATATTATATATATTGTTAGAAATTAGAAATTTTGAAATTCAGTGTAATTTCAAAAGTATTATACGTAATAAAGAAATAGAAGTATTTATTATGTGTAATAAAGAAAATAGAAATAGAAATATATAAATATATATATTGATTTACCTTTGTTATTGGAAAATATAAACAAAAATCAAAATTCAAAGGCAAGTTGTGCTACAGTGATTTGTGCCAATTATATATTAATGCACTCGAGATATATATATATATATAAGGTGTTGGCAACTATGGTGTGTTCCATTGAAGAAATAGAAAGCTTACTATGTAAGAAACAATCCAAAGTTACCAATTTCCATTCCTCCGAACCCTATATAAACTGCGCTAGTGCTCTCATGCTTTCTTGTCTAAAAAACAAGAGCGTATCAATCCCTCTTGATTTTCTCTAGCCTTTTTCTTGACAATTCTCTTAGTTCTTAAGTAATCTTAAACTATTCTTGAGTGTTTTTGAGAATTCTTGCGTGTTTAGAAGTTTTGGAGTAATGAAGCTCCGCCGGATTTCATATGCATGCGAAAGAAATTTATTTTTAAGGTGGAAGTGAACTTTCAAACCCCTATTCTACTTATTTAGTTAAATACCATGTTCATGCATATTCAATTTCAGTTTGGTATACATATTATGTTTTTTAAATATATATATATATATATGTGTGTGTGTGTGTGTGTGTGTGTGTGTGTGTGTGTGTGTGTATATTTATATATTTTAGATTTGCATGTAATAGAATCATGTCATGATTAGATTATATATATTTAGGTTTATTTTAAAGCAAGATGCATACTAAGTGTTTGCTTTCATGTTTTGAATGTTTATATATTAAAATTATTTTTATTTATTTTTCTTGAGTTTTACTTATTTATGATTCATGATTATGAGATATAATGAAAGATGTTAAAATTAAGAACTACGTACTGTTACAGTGAACATGAGGGTCGCTGTGCGTGTTCTTTACATGTGATTAGTTCACATGGGTGATGTCCCAAAGTACTTAGAATATTAGTTACGCCCTAAGTCTAATAACACTTGACAAAAAAAATATCTTTTCACTCAAGGGAGGTATTTTGATAAAGAACATCAAGGGTTTTGAAACTCTTTCAGTCAAATTTACAACTATAAATAAAATGTTGTTTAAAATGTCTAATGATTTATAAGTGTTTGAATTTGAATGTGTTATTGATGTTAAATTAGCAATTTAGTGGTTTGAAAAAGATCCACTAGGTCATATGCCCACCCCTTCCCTCTATTTTTCAGGAAATTGAATTATATGAAAACTATGAACATTAGTTAAGTTTTTTTTTTTTAATTTAGAAATTTCTAATTTTTATGTAAGGGCATGTTGCCCAAGTTTTGAATTTTCAACTATAATAATTTTTCTTCAAGATTGAATTCTGGACTCCATTTTATTCAATTAATAGAGTTTATGAATTTCTTTTATTTCTTGTATTATTCCCTTATTAAATTCTTAAATTTGAGTTATGTACTCTTAAATACTATTATGACATTAAGTAATTGAAATAGAAAGTCAAGTTATGTACTTGTAAAGTAATACTAGCCTGGCTCATCTTGTGGTAAAGTCCAAATTGAAAGTCTTGGTGGTTAGGGTGTTACATTCACACACAATGAGAATCTTTTCATACACAATGAGGATGTTTTGCATTGATTTGGGCAAGTGAATCCCATGGTTTGGGAAAGTCAGGTCATGGTTGGGCAAGTGAGACCACTAAGGTTTCCAATGCAAGTGTGAGCAAAATCTTTGAACCTTATTTGTTTCTTTTATATATGTAAACACGATTAAAGGTTTAGAATACATTCTAATCTCTCTTGGACGTCCTCTATTAGTAGGGAAACATTCTAATATGTTGTGATTCATGAAATCAAATAAGTTTCTAATATGGGCACACAAAAACAAATCTTTGGATTGTTTCTTATTTCCCTTAGATTCTCTCCCTTTTTGGCTCCACATGTGAGAATGAGGTAAGTTTCTATTTTCTGATTTTTTTTTTGGTGAAGGAATCTTTCTATATCTCTTTAAATCACCTACTTTCCACTAAACTTCTATCTTGGGTTTGTCACATGTGTGCCTACACACACACATATGAGACGTTTTATATGTAACCTTGGTATAAATGATCATTTATCTTGGCACATGGAATCATTCTTTATGGTTTCTATGGGTGTAGACATACTTGATCACTTAAATGGCACATTGGATCATTTTGCATGGTCTCAAATAATGGAACTATCCCATTGAGGTTGAGTAGGGTGAGGGTGTACATGATCACGATGTTCCACCCATGTGACTTGCACATATTTAGGGTTGGTCATGCATTTATGGGTCCACAAAAATTTAATAAAAACTAATATATCCTTATTTACCAAGAATTATGATTTATAACCTATAGTTTTGGAATCACATTAACCTAACACAAATTTTAAGGTATGGTTTAGCCAAAGATAATTTTTCCTCAAAAACTTTCCTTATTTAAGACTCACTGAGGTCACTAGGCAAATGAAAATCTCAATCTCAGCCAATTGTCTTTATTTTTGGATATATCATTTATTTTGTTAGTTTATGTCATTCTGTTTCATTTCGGGACATGTTGATTCCTCGATATACCTTAAATGTCAATTCTTTCCAAATTCAGACCCCCTAAAGGGTGTTAGGCAAATGAAAACCCTAATCTTGACCAATTGTTCTAATTTTTGGATATGTTGTCCAATTAGTTGGTTCATATCACCTTACTTCGTTTCAGGGTGTTTTGGGTCCTTAAGGGTCATCAACTGAGACTTTTAGAAACCTGCCAAATTTAGCTCTAAAATGAACATGGTTTCATTTTGCACCCAATTTCATTAAATTAATCTTGAATTTCATTTAATTAAATATAGAGTTTTTAGGGTATTACACATTTGCCCTTAATTACCACCTCCTCGTTTTCTTGTAGAAAAATAGGCATGTTCTTCAACTTCGATCACTTGTATGAGCTGGTGGGACAATCTCTAGATCGGGTGGCGATATCGAAGTCTGCTTAAACAATCATGCTCTCTGGGACAGGATAACCCATCTCCCTTTCAATGTTTAGCTTTACTCAGAATCAGGCTTTCCAATTACAAGCTCAACTCGTAATCTTTGTATTCAAACAAAACTATTGAAAACACATATTTCATTTTCTAAAAATAACTTTCCAAAATAGTTTTCAACTTCAAACTAGGAGGTAGACATTCTAAATTTAACTCAAAGTAGATATGTTACCTGATTGAGTCAACTCTTTCTAATTTTTTGCCCAGTATATCTAATAATTGAGCTCTAATACTGCTTTGGTAACACCCTGCCTCCCCCAAATCTTTTTTTACACGTGGATCACTATAACACCCCACCTCCCACACCGGGGCTCACGTGGCTTTGAGGGCACAATGTCACACCAGAACCCCCGAGTTCGCATTTGGACTTAACCATAATGCATGTCCTGGCTAGTATTACTTTACAAGTGACCCACACTTGACTTCCACTTATTTCATCCCAAGTCTCATTGAATAATAAGAACACTCAACTAGTAGTAAATGAAATAACTAATCCAATAAGACAATTACCAAAGAGATAAATGAAATCTTTGATCTATATTTATTTATTGAAAAGAAATGTGAGTGCATAACTCAAATAAAACTATTACAGTGGATATCTTAAATTCAAATGTAATGGAATATCAAAATTGGGCAACATGCCCTTACATAAAAAATAGAAACTTTCCAAATAAACATATTCTATCTAATATCACACTTCTTCAAAGGTTCAATTCCCAGAAAAGATAAAATTAGGAAGGGTGAACATAGAGCCTAGTGGATCATTCAAAAAGACCAAATTATTGTTTCAAGTCAATAAAACATTCAATTTCAGACACTTACAAACATTAGGCGTTTCAAGCAATTTCTTGTTAACAATTGTAACTTAAATTGAAAGGGTTCTAAACCTTGATGTTCTTATCAAAATACCTCCCTTGAGTGACAATACAATTTTTTATACCAAATTTCATTAGACTTAGGGTCTCATCCATATTCCAAGTATTTTAAAACTCCACTCATGTGAACTAATCACATGTAAAGAACATCCACAGTAATCCCCATGGTTCACTATGATAGTACATGGTTCTTTATATCAAAGTCTTTCATTTAATCTCTATAACAACCCACCGCCATTGCCATCGGGACCTACATCCACGTCATGGCACGTCATGGCTCGTCATGACATTGTTACTCACAAGGTACTGTTCCCCCCCCTGGGATTTTATTTCGCCTCCGTGGAGATTCGAATCAAGGACCTAGGGCATAAGTACCTTGTTCATTCCTCATCCACTACCATTGAGCTGAGTGGTTCAATGGTAGTGGATGAGGAATGAACAAGGTACTTATGCCCTAGGTCCTTGGTTCGAATCTCCACGGAGGCAAAATAAAATCCCAGGGGGAAATAGTACCTTGTGAGTAACAATGCCATGACAAGCCATGACGTGCCATGACGTGGGTGTGGGTCCCGATGGTGATGGCGGTGGGTTGTTACAATAAAAAAATGCCTTTTTATTATCACACACACGGACACACCGCAAACCCTGAACACACACCACGGGTGTGGTGACTCACAAGGTACTGTCCCCTCCCCTTGGGGTTTTCTTTTGCCTCCGTAGAGATTCGAACCAAGGACCTAGGGCATAAGTACCTTGTTCATTCCTCATCCACTACCATTGAGCTACAACTCAATGGTAGCGAATTTCACGAAATCTATGTGCTTAAGCCCTAGGTCGTGGGTTCGAAACTCCGCAGAGGTGAGAAAACCCCAAGGGGAGGGGATAGTACCTTGAGTCACCCGGTGTGTCTGGTGTGTTACAAAATGGTATCATAGCCACCTCTAAGTGTAATGGGTGTGTATCTCGAGGATGAGATGACCTCCAAGGGAGGTGGATTGTAATAATCCCACATCGGCTGGACCTCAGAATTTAGACTGGGCTATGAGTGCATACACGGGTGTTCACTAGTGCCAAGGCCTTTTGGGGGTGGCTCAAGTTCGAATCTCTCTAGAAACAAAACCCCCACGGTGTGTCTGTGGCTAAGTGGGGACAATATCGTCACATAGTGGGACTCGGTGTGTTACAATCTCATATTCATGACTCAAACTAAACTCAGTAAATTCAACATAATCATCATGAAAGTTACAACATGCATTATTTGTCAAAATAAACCTATGCATGAGAGATCTATGCAGGACATGATTTAACGAATGAATCAACATGGCCATACATGCTAAACTAAAAATTAAAACATGCTTATCAAACTTAAATTGAAATATGCATGATAAACTGAATTTAAAACATGCATGAACATCTCATTAATCTAAAACAATAAAGTGGAGGTTCTAGAGATGACTTCCACCTCAATTGAATCAAAATTCAAAATTTTGGTAGCACTTCAACACATTTAAACCCTCAAGAATACTCAAGAACTGAGTTGTTCACACTCAAGAATTGAAAAGAGGTGCCAAGAGGGAGGCTAGAGAAAACAAGAGGGATCTTATTAGTTCTTGCTTTGGGGTGAAGAGAATGAGAGTACAGAGGTCCTTTATATTGATTTCAGTGGGCATAGGGCGACGTTTTGGGTGTGCTCACATAGAAAATCTTTCCAGCTTTTATGCGTGGATGTTTTGGCATGTGAATCTTTCCAATTTCCCATGGTGTACACAGTTTGGGCATGTGAGCAATTAGGGTTTCATTTTCTTAGTGTGAACAGATTGTTTGAGCTTGATTGAGTTTCTTCTCATGTGGTGAACACAAAGTTTGATCTTTGTTTGAGTTTCCTTTTCATGTGTGAACACAAAATTTGAACATGATTGAGTTTTCTTCTCATGTGTGAACACAAAGTTTGAGCTTGATGGAGTTTCCTTCTCACGTGTGAACACAAAGTTTAAGCTTTGTTTGAGTTTCCTTCTCATATGTGAACACAAAGTTTGAGCTTGATTGAGTTTCCTTCTCATGTGTGAACACAATGTTGGCTTGAGCAACTTTTCCATTTTATTCCTTAGGTGTCAAGTGCTTGTGTGCACATGGAAACTTCTATTTGTGGAACCTTCTAATATTTGAAACTTCCATTCTTGGTTTTCTTGTGTACTCATTGGCAACATGCTAATATTGGAAACTTTCTATTTTTGTTTTCTTTGTGGTCACATATGAGCAACATGGTTTTGGGACTTTCTAATTTTCCATCTTTCCTTTTCACTTGGATGTGATATCATGTAAATGTTAATATTTTTCATTCCTTCTTTATTCTTATGGGTGCGCCACTATGTGTAAATGTTTTTATTTTGTATTTTCTTTCACATGAAACCATGCTTTTGAGCAACTTTCTAATTCCCTTTTTATAACACCCATATTGACAAATGAACTTCTAATGAATTAATTTCATTTAACATTTAGGCCTTAATAATGTTGCATCTTAATTTTCATAAATTTATCATTGTTTCATTTTATTCCTCATTTCAGTGAGACTTTTTGAGCAAATGGACTTCTACTGAATTAATTGGACATATAATGGAAGGGGATCATTTCATATCATTTTGTACAAATTTTTTAGGGTATGACAACCTACCCTCCATAAAAAGAATTTTGTCCTCGAAACTTGTACACATTCATTCGGGTGTCATTTCCTCAAGTATTCCTACTAAAATGGTGTGGATACTTCACCTTTCATTTCACTTTCCAACTCTCACGTGGCTTCCTCAACTTCATGATACTTCCAAAGGACTTTGACTAAGTGAAAATCTTTCATTCTTAGTTTCTGTACCTTGTGATCAAGGATCCTCACTGTCGCTTCTTCGTAAGTAGCATCATCTTGGATTTTCACCTCCTCCCAATAGATTATATGAGAGAGATCAAGTTCGTACTTTCTCAGCATCGATACATAGAAGACGTTATGTACTGAAGACATTTGATTTAGTAGGTCCAACTCGTAGGCGCACTCCTCGATTCTTCTAAGTACTTCAAATGGTCCAATGAATCTGGGTGATAACTTCTCTATAACACCCCGACCCCTGAGACTTTCAATTTGGTTTAACTACATGGTGGGCCAAGCTCCAACCACAATTACAAGTACACAACTTGCATCATATTCTTTTTCAATTATCTCAAGTCTTATTAATTCATGATAAGCACACAACCCAAACAGTTTAATTCTAATTTAATAAGACTATTACAAGGGAGATAAAAGAAATACTCCAATCTTTATTTTTTCAATAAATTAAAAAAGAACATATTTAAATTTCTAATAATAAAAGAGTACAAAACTCAAATTAAAAACTAAATTTAGCAGAATTCTTAATTTAAACAATCAAAATTTGGGCAACATACCCTCACATATAAATTTTCAAATTTAAAACTCTATCTAATTTTAGTAGTCTTCAAGATTCAATTTTCGAAAAAAAATATGAGAGGAAGAGATGAACACATAGCCCAGTAGATCATTCCATAAACAATTAAATTACTAATCCAAATAAAAAACACATCCAAATTCAAACACTTATTATAATACCATGAAAACTCTATACTTGATTAAATGAAATTCAAGATCAATTCAATGAAATTGGTGCAAAATGAAACCGGGCTCATTACGAGGCTAGGTAGGTTTCCAAAAGTTTTATATGGTGACCTTTAGGGACCCAAAACAATCTGAAACAAAGTAAGGTATGAACCAACTAATTGGACAACATATCCAAAAATAAAATCAATTGGTTAAGATTAGGATTTACATTTGTCAAACGCCCTTCAAGGGGTCCAAATTAGAAAGAATTGGCATTTAGGGCTGAAAGCTCTATACTTTATTAAATGGAATTCAAGATCAATTCAGTGAAATTGGGTGCAAAATGAGGTTACAACAATGTTCGCAGTTGTTAAATGCTTTAATCTTTTAATACATATTCGACAACGGTCATCATACCTATTGTTGTGGGTGTGTTATAACAACAGGTGAACGTTGTAAAAACCCTAACCTTTTTAACCTTTCAACAACGGTCAAGTGATTGTTGTTGTATGTTTATTACTTAACAACATGCACGTGCTCGTTGTGAAAGCTCCAGTATTTTCGCAATAATCGTCTGCACGTTATATCATGTATCTTACAACAAAAACTAAACGTTGTCATATGTGTGAATTTTTTTAATCGTATTTTACTACAATATATATTTCATATATTTACCTATATCTCTAAATTCATAATATAAAATAAACATTATTAAACATTTGTCCTATCATTTCAAATGACTCATTTAGTATCATTTAAGAATAATAAATTTTATAATGCCAAACATATATACAATCTATCAAAAAGTGTAATTATTATTTACACTATACTTATCATTATTAATCCTAATAAACAAAAATAAAAAGTTCTATAAGCAAAAATTCTTCTTGAAGGATCATCACGTCTCATCTTGATACACAATCCAAGCATATAAACTCAAGTTCTCCATTGTTCTAATCTTTATATATACCTACATCAAAAAAATAAACTTAATTAGATTAATTTAAAAAAAAAGAATAAGAGCTAAAGAGCAACTGTAATAGTTAAAACAACTTAATATCTAACAAAGGCATATAAGAACAAAACTAAAAAGGATACTGTGCATAGTTTTACATGATCCATTGAATACTTAGCCTCATTAGGGGATTGGAAACCTAGACCTATATATTAATTTTTCTTAAAAAGCATACGTGAAAGAGATGAAATTTTACATTGTTTATTATTCTCAAATCAAAAGCTATAATAGCAATCAACATTGTTTATTTTAAACCAAAAGCTATAATAGTAATCAACAAACATTATAAGTCATGAACGTAAAAGAGATGAAAGTTGAAAATGTGAATGAAGAGTAGATACCTTATACTAAAGAAGAAGAATAGTAGCTATGAGGAAAAGAAGAAAAACAGTAACAACAGTAACGGTTGCAAAGGTGATTGTCCAAGAAGAAGGTGTGACTTGAAAAAAAAATGTAATTATTTGTCTTATAATATTCACATAAATTGACCAAAAATGCATCATTATGAATATCACTGAAAATAAAATACTTATTTTACCAACTTCTAAAGTCTTCTTTTTTGTCATAGTGGCTATAGAAGATATAATATGCCTGTTGATACAAAATGAAAATGAATTAACTAATTACTTTAAATGCAGTAAATAACTATCACATAATTAAAAAGTAGGATTTTATACACAATCCAAGCATATAAACTCAAATAGAAATTCAAGAAAAATTCAAACAGTTATAGTATAGAACTTAATGCTTACATTATTCACAAAATAGTGTCATTTAGGTCAATCCTAGCATAGTGTTCCACGTTTCCATCTCCAAATGTTGACATGTTCATAAGCTCATGTGTCAAGTTTATACTTTCTTCATATGCTTATAACTCATGAAAATCTCTTGGAGAAGCTCTCAAAACGACATACCAATTAAATGTTTCATTTTGTCTAGAATAGAAAACTTGCTTTGTTTGTGATGCAAGAATAAATGGATCCTTATCAAATTGAGATTGCCTCTCATGAAGATTAACTAATGTAAATCCTTCTTCTTTCTTAACACCATTAACAATATTAGCCCAATCACATTTAAAAATAGGCATATAAGATATATGATAATCAAGAATTATGATATATCTTAAGACTCCATAATAAGTGACCTCCCCAGATTGTTGTGATTGATCTTTTGCACTAGACCTACAAAGAGTTATTGCTTCAACTGAAACACCACTATTTTGTTGGGATTTCTGTACATCTTTTATATAAAAACAGAGACTATTTATTATATATCCCTAACACGATAATACTTGCTCCTTAGGCCCCAGTGTGAGCCATGTTAGCTTACTAGAAACATTGTTATGTCCAGCAAGCTCCTTAATCTAATCATATAACAAATATATATATATATATATATATATATATATATAATGAGTACTACTCTTTGCTAAGATAGATGGAAATGCATGTTGAAAAATGATTGTTTACCTTATCACGAATCCATTATTAAATTCATCCATGTGTCTTTTATACAACAAATGTTCATTCCTTAATAATCTTCTACCTGAATGTCGAAGTTCATTCAAATGCATTCTAATAAACAACATAAAGTTAGCTCCAACTTGAACGAAGCCTTAAGATATTCATAATTTATGATATGGATTATAAGAACAATATACTTGTAACTCCCAAACCTTGTACGTTCATTTGGACTTAACCATTTGTGGACATAACCACTATTGCATCCATTGTCATAACAATTGTTGAAACAGTGGACTTAACCATAGGCCAGGCCCTATGTTACTTTACAAGTGACACACACTTGACTTTCTATTCCTAATATCTCATGCAATAAAAAACTAAACAAGGCTACATTATAAGAGATAAAAGGAATTCCAAAAAATTTTTAAATCATAAAAGAAAGTTCACACTTTTAAATAAAGAAAACACAATGAAAATTCTTAAGATTTGGGCAACATGCCCTACATGGAAAAATAAAGAACCCTAAAAGGTAGACGTTCCGCATTCTTCTTCATAAGATCAAATCCCTGAAAATTGTTAAAGGAAGGGTGAGCTAAAAGCTTAGTGGATCTTAAACAACTATTTTCATATTCAAAAACATTAACACATCCATAATTCAAACACTAACACAAATTAGGTATATCAATCATCAATTTGTGTGAAGTTGTGTCTTAGACCAAAAGAGTTTCTCAACCCTTGATGTTTTTCACTAAGTGCTTCCTTAGAGTGAAATATGGCATTAGCCAAATTCATTGGACCTTGGAACTTAGGGACTCTTACCCACCAACCAAGCACTTAGGTCATAAACCTATGAACAAATCATAAGAGAAGAGCATGCCAATGGATGGAAAATAGTTTAAGAGGGCAACTTCCACATTAGCTTAAATGTTTTCAAAAATCCAGTAGCGTTTTTCCCACATTTTTGTCACTTTGAACCTCCAAAAAACCACTATCTAATGATCACTAAAACTTTGAACCTAAAAACCTTTCCTTAGGCACAAAATGATACGTTAAGAAGAGGAAAAGAAAGAAGAAGAAGAGAGCACACTAGTGGCGTTTTCACTTGCTCTTGGAATGAATGATTTGTGAGCACTACAAAGGGGTATTTATAGTTTTCAAACACACTAAGGGACATCCATGGGCAGCTAGGGTAGCTCTCATTGTTTGGGCAAGTTTCCAAACACTAAAGGTAGGACATGGTATGTGTGCATATTTTGGCATGTGTGCATATCTTTTTTGTGGGCCCACTAGTGATCTTGCTAGTCTTTGTTTCTAATTCAATTTTAGAGATTTAAATTCTTCCATAACCCTTCTAAAATGGTCTTGGACATCCCATAGAGAGAGTAAATATTCACTCATATCTTTCCCCTTTGATTCCTTTGCTTGCTCATCACATTTAGGTAAAAAGGCATGTTTTCTTCTCTTTCCTTTGGACGTCCATCTAGTGGGTGTATGATATCAAAGCATGAGGGACACTCAATCACACGATGATATTTAAATCTAATCCCCTAGGAAATCTTCTAATTTGGTCATGAGCATGGGTGGCGTCCCATGTGTGAGAATCACCCAATCTAGGCGCCAAAATGGGAGAGTAAAGTTTCCATTTTTGATTCTCCTTTGTGAGTGTGGGATGGATAGGGTTTTATAAGCATCAAATAAGATTTCAAACATTCCTAAATAAGTGAATTAACATGTGTACACACACACACATGTGCATGGGTGGATCGGTTTTGGAGCACATGACCACTAGTTTGGTGCATGGAATCAATTTTCTGTATTTCCAAATCCTTGGTGGGATGTCGCAAATGTGTGGTGTACTAAATCAATTATGTGGTACATTGGATCATGATTAATGGAATCAAATAAGGGAAGACATCCCATGGTGATTGAGTAGGGTGAGGCGCACCCGATCATGGTGTTCCACCCATGTGACTTGCACATGCTTTGGGTGGCTATGCCTTCATGGGTTCACATGAATTTAATAAAATTTAATATCTTCCTAACCACTAGGAATTTAGGTGTGTAACCTATAGTTTTGGAACCACATGATCAAGACCTAAATTTTAAGGTACAATTTGGTCGGGGTGATTTTCTTCCGAAACTTTCCTTATTTAGAACCTATCGAATGCATTAGGCAAATGAAGGCCTAGCCTTGGCCAATTGGTCTGATTTTTGGATATGTCGTGTGTCTTGCTAGTTTATGCCATCCCCTAAAGTTTCAAGTCATTCCAAGTTCGATAGGTACCTCTATTCTCTGTTCTTTCCAAATTTGGATCCCCTGTAGGGTAAAGCCCTAATTTTGGCTGATTGGGTTGATTTTTGGATATGTAGTCTAGCTTGTTGGTTCATGACACCATACCTCATTTTGGGTCATTTTAGGTTCATATGGGTCACCAAATGAGAATTTTGTATTTTCTATATTCAACCCTAAAATGAAGCTAGATTCATTTAAATTTCACTAAAAAGATGGAAATTTCTTATTTCGTTGAGTGTAAGGTTTTTCAGGGTATTATAATACTTACTCTATGTAAGGTTGAACTTTTAAACTATTTAACAAAACATAACAGTGAGCAATATCCAGGATATCAGATGGAAGCACAACTTTCTTTTTACTAAGAATTGGGTAGCCCTCCAATTCTATTTCATTTTCAACATCGTCATTGTGTGTCGATCAAATCCCTACCTCACGTGCTTTCTCAATATATTTGCTACAAAATATGGTACACTCATTGGCAAGACATCGTTCAGCTATACAACCCTCTGGTTGTGCATGATTCAATTATTAGTACATTCAATTATTTGGTGAGCAATGGCCTAATATACATATATAATAAAGTAGCTAAACACATTAAAGTGATATATATTCTACTTCTCAAATGGATAAATCCACCAATATTGGACTGGTCCACCCATACAAGCTTCTTGTCCTAAGTGAATTGTTAAGTGAACCATTATATCAAAAAAAGATGGAGGAAAGAACCTTTCAAAAATGCACAAAGTTTTAGCTATTGAATCATCCAAGTCCAATAATAAATTTTGATCAATGATCCTATAACAAAGTACATTAACAAATTTACAAAGTCGTGAAATTACATATCTTGAACCATTTGGTAGAACTCCTCTCAAAGCAAGAGGCAAAATTTGTTGCATTAATAAATGGCAATCATGTGACTTCAATCTAAGTATCTTACATTCTTTAATCGATACACAATTTCCAATGTTAGACCCATAACCGTCAGGTAACTTCAAATTTGCTAATCTTCTACAAAGTATTTGTTTATCTTCTTTTGAAAGAGTGTGCATTGCAGCAGGTAAATATAATCGATCTCCTCGCTTCTCAGAATATAATTCAGTTCTAATATTCATGCATTCCAAATATCTACGAGCATTGAGTCCATCTTTTGATTTGCCTTTGTAATACCCCAAAATTTTGTCAAATAATTAAATAAATTAATTTCAAAATTCTTTTGGGTGCAAATTGTGGGATAACACGTGAAAAATAAAATAAATTAGAGTTATAGT
>JAJIYU010007825.1:0-18693 GCA_030144865.1 Tinospora cordifolia | reverse complement strand
TCTCTCTCTCTCTCTCTCTCTCTCTCTCTCTCCATTATTTTTATTGTTACTCTACTGAAGCAAATGTTTTGAGATGTGTGATTTTTGTTACTGCTTAGGACTTCAACACAACTAGCAATGAGAAGCATGATCTTGGAGACATGACTGGTGGTTCTTCCTCTGTTGCAGTTGACTCTTGTAAGTTAAAGCATCCTGTTGTACGATGTGCTGATCCAGAAGGACAAGACCGCTGTTTGCTTTACAATCAAAATTGTGGCACGTCTTGGAGCTTGGGTAAGTTGAATATTGAAAAAGTGGAGACATCCAGTGAACAACCTAATGGTGAAGCCAATTTGCTTGCTTGTTCGCATGGTGGCATAAATCTGGATAGCACAAAACACTTAAGCCATCTTCAGGAGATCTCTGCTGCTCCACAGCCATGTGAAGATCTGCATAAAACAAATATAGTAAGTGTTCCATGTGGCGAACATAAATATGATGGTGTTGAGTGTGATCCGGAAGCAGTAAACTGTTACAGAGACGACACTGTTAAAGGGATTATCAATGGTGAAACTTGTCAAAGTGATCAAGGGATAGTCTCAGCGGCTGCCCTCTTGTCAAAGAAAAGTTCTTCAGATCCCAAGTTTGAGCAGAGAAATGCAGAAGAATCATCAAAAGCCGTTGGGATAAACCCTGCACTAGTTGGTTATGGAAAAGTCGGTCTTGGTATTGGAAAATCTTCTTTAACTTCATCTTCTCTACTCAAATCATCCAGTTTAGGTAGCTGTAAGCCTCCAGGTAGCTCTGCATCCCCTACTATTTTAAGGTCCTCTAACTCAAGTAAACCACGTGTGAAGGTGAATTCATATGCTGATATTAAGAAAAGTAATGCTGTGATTGATGGAAAAGATGGTAGACATGAGACAGCAAGAAGAGCAACGAAAGAGCAACTGAAGGGATCTCAGAATTCTAGGCTGAAAGCTTCGCAAACAAACAAAGCTTCTCATGTTTCCACTCCTAAACGTTCTTCATCCGATTCAAAGGAACAGGTGCTTCATCCATCTTCTAAACCTTCGGCAATGCATGTGGTAGATTCAATGGGTTCTGGTGAAACTGCTAGTTCATTGCTGACTCAAAATGTTCAACACTTGCAAAGCAAGACTGCCAGTGCAGGATTCTCACAAAAAGGTGAAAAGTTGAGTCAATTGAATTCTCAGCAGACATCTAAGATGAATCATTCATCTTCAGGGCATTCCGCAGCACCTGTGAACACTACCTTGGCTTTGAGTGACGAGGAGGTAAGAGCTTAACCCTTTTTCCTGTCCTTTTTTAGGTGTGTTTTTGTTGATCTTTTTTAATTTTTAAATAATTCATAGAAGACTTTGTTTCATATTATTTTACTTCTTTATTTACATTTGGCAGCTTGCACTACTGTTACATCAAGAGCTCAATAGCTCTCCTCGAGTTCCTAGGGTGCCACGTGTACGGCAAGCAGGTAGCATGCCTCAGTTAGCCTCTGCAACAGCTACAAGCATGCTTATTAAACGCACAATTGGGTCGGGAGGAAAAGATCAAAGCTCGGTAAGCATAATACATTATGATTCAATTTTATTTTTAATTCTTTTTAAGTTGAAATAAATTTTAAAGCTTCCCTCTTTCCATCAAAGCCTTCAGCTTGAGTGGGTTTTAATATGGTATTTAGGTTCTGGTTTAAGTGGTTTACATTTTTGGTATTTTTCTGTTCTTTTATCCCTCTGCTATTTCTCCGGCTTTAAGATGCGGCAGTTTTTGAGATGGAGTGTTAGTGATAACTTGATATGGTTCTAGATGCAGTTTTGTTTGTTTTGCTAGTATGTGTGGCTTAATACATGTATGTAGTAACTAATGGGGTCATTCTGCACTTTACAGGTTTCTAGGAGAAAAAGTAAGGATGATTTGCTGAAGGATGGCATTAGGAATCCTGCTGAGCATACTGACACAACAAAGAAAACAGACAGAACACATCTTTCATCTAATCAGCAATGCCAATATCCTGTTTCAGATGGCTCTAATGGGAAGGAGACATTTAATGGCTCTTCTGAAGTATCACATTTGTTGCAGAAGAAGTTGTGCTCTATTTCTACCGCTATTGCTTCATCTTCCTCTGCCGAGGCCATTGATCAGAATATATCATCTTTACATAACTCTGCCAAGGACATCTCTGATGCTGATGATGATGATGATGATGATGTTTCATGCGGAACGGCTGCTTCTACGCCTCATACATTACCTGGTATCTGTCTCATATAGTCATTAATTTGTTGAATGCTAATGTGCATTCAATTATGCTTGATGTTGTTCTTTATATATATATATATATGAAAGTGTGTATATGATTACGTTTCTTGTACATATGATTATATATAGAGAATTTTGCCTGATTTATTCTTGATTAATATGTCTGTGCACTGAGATCTCTAATCTCTGGACTCGCAGGTCTGATTAAAGAGATTATGAGCAGTGGCAGAAACATGTCATGCGAAGAACCGTGTGATGCTGTTCTACCGGTATCTCTTTGCCCTCTTTACTCTCCAGAGGGCCAAACACCCCCTACTCCTAAGAAAAGAGGATTTTTTTTTTTTTTTTTAAACGGAAAGCAATTACCCAATACCCACCACCAATAAAATATGCATATACACATGCACGTGTCCGGACACCTAAAAAAATAGAATAAATCTAACTGGTCTTCTCCTTATCTATCTTCCTCAATTGCAGCACTGGGACAATCTGAGAAAGATTAATGGACAGACGCATGCATATTCAAGCCATTCACAGGCCGTTCTCGATTGTTTGCAGAACAGGAATGACTGGGCACAGCTGGTTGGTCATGGCCCCAAGGTATGCAGATACGTTTCTTGTATATTTGGGCTTGCCATCCAGGTACTATAATAGGTGGACACCTGAACATCTAGACGGACCACCAGCCACTGGAGGAGCCCAGGACTAAGTAGAACTAGCTGAAAACTTGATATTTCGATTCTGATATTTTTCCTTTTGTAATTATAGGTTTTAGTCACATCCTTGGAGGTAAAGTAATAATATGATGGTGGCTTGTGTGATGTTGCATGAATTCCAATCCGTCTTTTGGGAGGCGTTCACTAAGTGTCAATTAAATTTATTTTATACAATGGAAGTGAGCCTTAGAGTAATGAGGATTGATCAACTTATTGAACAGGCATTGTAAAGGAGGATTACTGGAATCCATTGGTTAAAAGTTCTAGCTTGTCTACACCAAGAAAAAAAAATTGCACAAACGGTGAAAGGAAGAGGGAAAATGACATGGAGGAAGGTAAAGATCTGACGTCCAGTCTGGTTAGAGTAGCTATTAGAACTTAATTGCAAAGATAGTGGGCCCAAAAAAAAGTTGGAAATGTCTTCTCTTATGATGTTCTTTGATGTTAACCTTCCTGTGAGCTGCAAGGTGAAGATGAGAGGAGCATCATATAAGCATGTAGGAAGATTGGGACCATTGATAAGGAAAAGGATATGGGAGGAGTCTGAGTGGCTAACATCCAATAAGCTTCTGTCTAGCATGTACCATCTCTCTGACCTTATTAAGGAATGACGAAAGGGAACCCAATTCTCCTAGTTCTCTATAATTCAAGCCCTTTGCTGTAGATTAGATTTGTTAGTCATTTGCAAAAATAAACATGATTCAATTGCAAGAATGGTTATTATGTCGTGCAATAGTCAAACATGTGACAGCTAAAATAACCAGTAAGAGTAAGATGAATATCAAAGTTTGTTTTATTGTTAAGGTCATGCATCAGAATTGTCAATTATCTGACTAGAAAGTTATGTTGTTCTGACATGGATTATGCTATTTTTTGAATTGTACAAAACTTGCGACAGTTAAAGAAACTAGAAAAAGTAGAAGATCAAAGTTTGTTCTATTGTTAAGGTCATGCATCAGAATTGTCTATTGTCTGACAAGAAAATCCTGTTGTTCTGGCGTGGATTACCATTTTTCTGTTTGATGTATGTTTCAGAATAATGCCAGCAGAAAGAGACGTAAGATTGAGGCTGATCCGCCTCTAATTGAATCTGAGGAAAATGATCATGAAGAGGGTGGTAGCTCGCATGAGGTAGAAGGTAAGAATGTTGAGTCACACCAGGAAGAGTTTCCAAAGGGCAAGAGGAAGGCCAGGAAACGCAGACGATTGGCACTGCAAGGCAGAGGCATAAACAACGTCAGAAAGAGGCAAAGTGCTGATTTATCAATTGAGGATGATGTTGGGCCATTTTCCCACTCCAGTGAAGAGGGAACTGAGAGCATATTCAGTGAAGATGAAATCCAGGGAGCAAGAAAACGTACTGTAGGGAGTGAGTCCTCATCCAGCTCAGACGAGGCAGGATCCTTATAATTGGAGTGTTCTTTTTTGTCAGACTTGTTCAGGCTGGTGTACGGAAAAGGCGAATTCTATTAGAAAGATATAACGTATTATATATTGTTGTTGAGTAGCCCATTTTATATATGCCAACCCTCTGCTGCTTCTCTTAGTAGTCCCTTCTTTCGGATGTTTGATGCATATAAAATGTTTCCTGAATGTTCAGTGTGTGTAATTTGCTCAGCTTAGCGACCGGTGTAAAGTAAATGGAGAGAAAACTTGGCTTGTGCTGGGAATTGCTCCCAAAGTACCTTTCAGTTGGGAGGAGCAGTGCAGATTACAGCAGCCATGTAAATGTAGTCTTCTTTTCGTCTTTGTTTCTTTTCTTTGTGTTTTTTTTTTGGGGGTACTGAGATGTCTGTGTCATGCCCTTTCTGTTGCATAATCACGTGAACTGTCGTTTAAATAGATGGATTTGGAGTAACTATTGACATATGCGAGAAGATACATTTGAAGTTGCCGTTAAATGGTAAGCTGAAGTCACTTTGTCACCATGTCAGTAGCATCAAAAGATGTAACTCCATGCAAATTTCTTTAAGAGGAAAATAACAGAAATTGACACTTTTTTAAAAATAATATAAAAAATATTTGCATCATTTTATATTTTTTTAATAATATTATTTTTATTAAATATTTATATTTTTATCAATTTATATATTGTTCTACTATAGAGTCCTAAACCTCTTGGCTTTTGGCGTTGAATAACAGGTATTTGAAATCTTGCTGATTTTACTACAAAACAAAAATGGATCTTCTTCCAACCAATCGAGGATTACTTACGCTCTTTTTCTGTAGAAAAAGCAGTGATAGCCATTCTCTCTTTTTGATTTTTCAGTTCGGCTGAGATCACTGCCAACCACTTCACCTCCTTTCAGATTTTCAACATTGCCGAACTTAAAAATAAAAAATCAAACACCTTTGACATTTGGTCGCACAATTTGAAAGTATTTCTTTTAAAAAATATTTGACTATAGAATAACTTATTTTTAGAAGGCTAAAAACGAAACAAGGCGCAGCCTTCAATAGTACTCCAACAACTCTAGATTAATGATTTTTTGTTCGTTGTAAGTATGGAATAAATGGTCCATAAAGTGAAGTTCCCATGTTATGAGGAAAAAAAAAAAAAGGAAAAAAAGAAAAAACAAAAAACAAAATAGATAACACAGAGAGCAAAAGTGAAATCACAACAATCAACCGAAAATAAAATTATGAGATCGTACAGGACTCTTATGCCTGAGAAGAAACCGGAGCTGAGACTTTTGACACTCCAGCTTGGAACCCAATTGCCTACTACCTCTTGAGCTGATAGCTCGAACCACTCTGGGAAATTCCACAAACCCTTTGATCCCTCTCTTTATATGTGGATTCTCAGCTTCTGGAGGAGACGCTCTTCGCTTGCTTGAACTTGAACACTCGCCATTCCGACCAATAATAAGGTTGCTGCAATTAGAGTTTATGTCATACGAGGAATCCACAATTGTAGACTCAAAATCAGAAGCAGCAGAGTTAGCGACAGTATGATGAGCAATCATCAGAGATCTCTCCTCATCACGTTTCACTGGTAGCACCAATATTGCTTCCCGATCATCCTGAACTGCTTGGTGGATTCCTCCCCTTTTGGTGAAATTGAGAACCTCTGAAAGCTTTTCTTCGAACAAAAGCTTGGCCTCGGTTAGCTTCATCTGGACTCTCTCTTCCCTGAAAACCTCAGCCATTCTCAACATCTTCCTCTCTTCCTCCATCTCTCTCTTCATTCGGCTGATTTCTGCTTTGTCCAATGCAATCTCCTCGGCAAGCTTTTCGCAAACGCTCTCAATTGCTTCTCTTCTTTTCATCTCCTCGGAAAGCTCTCTGCCCAGTTTCCTATTGAGGGACTCCACCTTCATACGGAGTTTACGCTCAAATTCAAGCTCTGCCCTTAATTCTGTGATTTGGGTACGAGCCATGTCGATCTCGGACTCCATGGTAGCTTGGAATTGGATGGTGGTGGTAGTGGTACAGTTTGAGTTGGTGATGAGGGCCGTCTCTTATCATATCCTCCATTACAACATCTAACTCCTCCCTCATCAACCACCCTGTCACCTTTCTCCTTTTCTTTCCCCCTTTTTTTTTTTTTTTCTTTTTTCCGAGAGAAAGAAAAAGTAATAAAATTGGGCCCAAATCTCTCAAAGCCTGCCCTTTCTTTGGATGAAGGGGGTGGAACATGCCCACTGATCAATCTTTCACTGTCACATCGTTAAAGTTCAACAACACAAGGGGCCGGGCGGGGAAATGTAAGTAGCACTCGCTGTGTTGGGGGATCAAATCCCTTCCAGCCTTCCACTACTCTCTATTTATTACAACTCAGTTTTGTTTGTATCCCACTTCTAAGTGTCACCCGCTTATTTTTAATCGTATGTATACTTTCTCTGTTACTTTACAAGTTCCCTGATAAAATCTTCAAAAACTCCGATCGTCTAGAATTTAAATTGGGATATATATAGTTTAGGCTAATTAATAGCTTTTGAAAATTATTTTATCAATTTCTTAAACGTTAATTGCGAAAGAATTGAACAAGTAACTGTTAAATAAGTGACCAAATTCTTTAAAATTCCTACTTCCACATTTAAAAATTGGATTAAGAAAATCATTTGTCACAAGATCCCTACATTCATCAAATAAAGATTTGAATTTCAAAAAGGTTTGGTGCATAGCTATAATTTCCATATCTTCATCATGAAAATTAAAAACATCCATAGTATCAAATAATCATTACCGAAGACAAAGCTTCACATACTATTAGTATTTTTTTTTTCTTTTACTGGAAGCTTAATATTAAATATACATATACATATGGTTGGTTGTGACAGATTAATTAAAATGTAAAGGGAAGCACGTGAGGAAAAGGGGTCGCTCAGCTGTTTATTTCCAGGCTTGCTGGGCGGCCTAAAGGAATATATTTTAAGTCACAAAATTATAGGGAGGTCTTCTGTAATCTATGTAGTTAAGTAATAATCCCAATATATATATATATATTCCCTGAGGCTAAGTGTGAAGCTAATAATGACGAGGGTAAGAGGAGAGGGGTACAGAGTGGACCATCACAAAGCAATATATAATAGCGACGCAGCATTGTGCTACAGCCACCAGTCCGACACCGGCAGTACGCTAACTAGGATAAGTCTTCTTGGTCTTTGCTGAGCTACACAGCCCAACCCCGCCCATGTGCCGTAGAACGGTACTCTTTTCAATTGCGAGAAAAAAAAAAAAAAAAAAAAACTATTTTATTATTACTATTATCTGCATGAAACTGCAAGAATTGCATCAAAAACCACCAACAAAACACAAACTTGGGCTTACCAAACGCTTTAATATTGTATTTCTCCTAATTTCACGGTACAAGTGCACATTCAACAAATAAGGGCTACATACACGAGTTTTGGTAACCACATACAATGACTAGTTCATTTTTATTTTCTTTGTTTAAATTTCTTCATAACTGTTACCTCTCTTTTAAAGTAAACAAAAGATTTTTGTTCATATCCAGCTTGGATTCTAAACACATGATAGACAATTCACAACTGCCACCCTCTCGGCAATGGTAGGATGACACTCCCATATTTCATGCAAACACACACATCACACCTTACCAAATAGTTAAATAAAAAAGATAGGAGCAAGCGACCAAATATTTCACTTTTCACCACTCTGGATTTTTATTTCCTCCACAGCTACCAATTTTATACAAAGATGCATGGAATTAACGGAAAGAGCTCCCCTTTAACATTCACAAAGGCAATATTTCTGAACAATTAACTATGGAATGTAATAGATGCCGCTTCTCTGTTTTTGCTAGCATTTATATGACACTGATGCATAATATATCGTATGCTACACCCTTTTGAGTCAACAGCATGAAAATATCTCTGCCAGATGCATCCAACTGACAAAATGAAAAGGAAGAAAAAAACATAAAAACAGAAAGAAAATAGTAGCCACAATAATATATGCGCGATTTGGTCACAGGAGATGGAAAAGATAGCAGCTTCGTTCTATATTGAAGCATTGGCCTTTGTGCTAGTAAGGTTTTCAACGAGGAATCATCATCATAAATAATTTGCTGCTCCCGATGTGCGGAAGAATGTCAATTGAAATTTAGGTAAAAAAAAAAAAAACATAAGTTCCGTATTATTTTTCTAGTCAAAAAGCAGTTTGTTTTCAAGTTAGTTACCTGTAAGTATGAATTAATTTCAATGTGATCTCCTATAGCAGATTCCTTTGTTGAGACGATCAACTAGGCTCATGCTTGTAATTTTGGACAAACAATAGAATTAGGATTTGCCATAGAACCTGTAAACTTCCAAGAGTTAGAAGAATGACAGGTTTAATATCATTCTCTTCACTGAGTTTCTATTACTCACATATGGTCACATAGCAAGGCTGTCGTAACACTGGATCCTCTTCTATCGAGGGTGGTACTTGGCCATATATCATTTCACAACTCATATCTTCAAAATCTGCATATAATCAGATGATAAGAACAATATGAAGTGAAGCCAAAGTTGCACAAACACAAAGTTGGAAGAAAAGAGAAAACCTTAGAGATGGTCACATTACAAAATAATGAAGTTAGGATCATTGAAAAAAAAAAAAGAAAAAAGAAATCAGTCTCTGATAAAGAGGCAAGGGTATGTACTTGGTGTCATGGTCAAGGGAAGTCCAAATTCATTTGTGAAGAAATCCTGTGTAGGAATCTTGCACATGTTCACACACATTCCCACGCATCCACTATTCTCCAAATACCTTGAAAATGATTTTCAACATGGAATACTAAATTAATTACATATAAAATAAGAACAAGAAGCACAATGGCATAAGCAGATATTTAATGCCCAATAGGTATCTGTCACAAGATGGATAAATAACAACCTACCTGCACTTCTTTATATGCACTCCACTTCTCTGCTTCTTCCCGTTAATCTCCACTTCCATCACCTAAAAAGCAAATGTTGGTTTCTGAGTAATGATATATGCAATTTAAATTCAGGGGTTAAAAAGAAAAGAAAAAACTTAAGGTGGTTTTCGGTTAGAAAGACAGGCAATGCTGCAAAAAGAAATTAAGCTGAAAGATTGAAACGCCCAAAAGAAAAGAAGAAAGTAGAAAGTACTATTGATGACATCAGTTTGGGATGAACTAAATCAAGTGTTGGTAAGATCAAGTTGATGATAGACTACGACTCAAACACCATGATGCAATCGAACTACTCAACCTTTTCCCCTCATTGTCCAATCAAACGTGCATACCAAGCTATGCCCAAATCATGAACACTATGCAAATGATAACAATGCAGGCAACATAAAAGTCGGAGCAATAACAAGGGAAAATGAGACACAAGACTTATGTGAAAAACCTTTCAAAGTGAAGGAAAAAACTACATGTCACATTGTCACCAAAATCGGCAAATCTTTCACTAATTAACTTAATAAATGTACGCGAAATCTTCTCTAAACATATTAGAGGCAAACAACTTCGAACTCATCACAAAAATGGTAGATACAACACATAAAAAATCAAATTTATCAGATTTATCAACAAGAAGAATAGCACAAGTGAGGAAGCCAAGGCAGGTGAAGATTTGAACAGGAATTAACTGATGAAGGTATGGGAAAGGAAAGCCCAAAAGGTAACCCTTTTCTTTTTCTCTTTTTCTCCGTTTCTTCTTACTTATTTCTTCTCTCTTTTCATCTTTTTCTCACCCAAGACAAAACTACTATTTAGCACATTGTTTGCTGCTGCAATGGGATTATATAGCACAAGGAGATTTCACTTGGTGTCATGGTCGAGTTACCATTGTGTTTTTCCTAGTGAAAAATCTTGTACATGTTCCTAAGAGAAAGTATTTGTCCATTTTGAGGTCTCCAGGGGGCGTGGTAACACATTTCTCCCTTACTAATGTATTTTATTACATCCCACATCTTTGTAGATCACTTAGCCTCATTATTTGCAGCACAAGAGTGCTCAATTAGTGCATTAAAAAAATATTTAGTAATATAAATTATAAACAAAGAAGAAGAAAATACGTGGTTTAGTCAATATCTATAAAGATGTGTAGAATAACCAAAGCTAAACCTATTCTCTTCCCTTGGTTAGAGAATAGAAAACAGAACCCTTTCTCATAGTTTGTTGAAAAAGCAACAATCAAATATCAATTAATTTATTATCCTTCATTAATTTGATAAGTTACCTCACAAATTAATATAATTTTAAATTTTATCGGGTATGCAAGGTCTGGGTCACTAAAGTGTAAAGTATCCATCAGATCGCACAAGACATCCCATGCATATAATGAATGGACTACATAAAATTGGTGCAGCAGATTATTACCTCAGATGGCCCAACCAACCAATGAAAAAATGGAACAGTGAGTGCTGCGTTGAACTCGGCTGACCACTTCGTTGGAGGAAACAACTTTCGAAACTGCGAGCAACGTAATGAGAAATGCATCAGCAACGTATCCATGGAAATGTTTAAGGAAGAAGAAGAGTGCACTGGTGGAGCGGAAATGGATTAGAACCTGAGCGGGAGCACCGGGAGGGAGCATAGACAAGAGCACCTCTCTCACCACTTGTTGCTGTTGTATGCGATTTCTTCCTAGCATCACCTTCTTCGACACTTCCACGAACTTGTCGTAGTCATAATCCAACAACCCATTTTCCTTCTCCTTGGAGGGATACGGGAATGAGCTTGAAGAGTATTTCTCCATCTTCCTGGAGAAGAGTCCCATAAACAGCTTCTCGAACAACCCATCTTTGTACTGTGTTTTCTGACCCAATGGTGCAGGTTCTCCCGAAGGTTCAGCAATCACGCAACGGATGCTAGCAGAACAGCATCGTCTCCTGTGTCTTCCAGTTGATTTCAGAGGAGGAGAAGGGACTCCTACACTCCGCAAGCCAATAACCTCCATGATAGATATTTTTTTATACAACACTAGTTCTCGACCAGACGAAATCACAGAGCTGTATTCCCCTCGACGGTTGGAATGGCAAAAGGCAATGCAATCTATAAGATTATAAAAAACTAGGACGATACATACTACTACAGGGAGGATTTCTCCTTTACTTGCCGTATTATTCTGAATCCAGGTCCCACTCCTGACATGGAATTTTCTTCACCACTGCTTACTTAACAATTGAAAATGCTCATGAGGCCTACTTATTGCCACGCCGCGCTCCAGCTGAGGCAACTGGAAGCCAGTGCTTCCCTTCTCTAGTGATGTATGGACCCTCCCACCCTCCCCTTTCCTTCCTAGTAGTAGACTACTTCGAAGATTTCTTTAATAGTTGTGCCGTGCGCACCTACAGATTACTATAAAAGAAAGAGGAGATTAAAAAAAAAAAAAAAATCCATCGGAGAAGCAACTGTTCATTTCATTTTTTGAGTGCACTGAAAACTACTTATTTTGAAGATCACGGTTGCCGTCCTGACCTCTTTTATTCGTTAATTCAAAGAATACAGTATTGTACTTGTTCATGGATGGGCCTCATGTACGTGATTGCTGCTAGTCACCATGTTCACCCATGTTTTAGTATAAGAACTCGAGCTATTGCCACGTTTGGAGTCTCCCAACGGACTATTGAGTGTTAGAATGAATTGCCAGCTTCATAAAACTTCAGGATGCCTTGGAATGTATCAATATGTTACTACAGATGGAATTGCTTTATGCCCAATAACAATTTGAACAATGAGGTACTACAACGACAGACCCCTTCCTAGATTGGAATGAAAACATTAAGAACTTGATCACTCCAACTTCACAGAAAATCTTTACTAGCTTAGCTTTCAAGCTCTCCCTCCACACACATGCTATGGGCACCAGCTTTTGTGGCCTTAACAGAATTATTTCATCTCTACCTCCTATACACTACTTAATTGATACAAGGACATCAACCAATTTTTTTTTTGTTGATCTTCATTGCTTTCCATACTTTGCCTTCTGCAACTTTAAGTGAAATTTCTTTGGCTTTACACTTGAGATCCAATTTATGCACCCACATATTCTGTGCTTGATAACCAGCTTATACGAAAAAACTGAAACAGGGAGTAGGAAGGATAGCTACGTGGATTTCCCCAGCTTGTACAAATCAAGGTAGGAGCACGACATATGTGCTATTTCCCTTTCATGAATTCCACGTAAAATACCTGCTGATGCATCACCTGCCTTCTTCTTGAGTTGCTTCAGATTTCCAAACGATATCTTTTAATCCTGATGAGAAGCTTTTGTAGAACTGCAGTTAGATCAAAGAATTATCAGCTGGTATGTTAAATGCTTTTTGCACGAAAATCCAGTAAAACACATGAGAGACACTATGCTTTGAGATACCTTGTGAAATTCCAGTGTGTCACCTCCAGTTTTGCGGAGCTCCACCAAGTGCAGAGAAGGAGCTACCTCAAATACCTGACAAAGAAATGCTATTAAATTTTGATTATGATAGTGGATCTAATAGAGTTTTCACTTATGTCTTTATTATGTTAATATAGAGTTTGATTTGCCAAAGATCCCCCAATAGTGAATTCAATGTAGGCGATTCTTTGTCTCGATTCAAAAGAACTGCAATACAATTAGGCATTCCCAATTTTGTTTTGTGTAGGCGTTTAGTTCCTTTAATGAGGGATACAACTAACAGATTTCCTTGTACAGCTAGCAGATTTCCTTCTATCCACGAAATATTTTTATGCGTCCTTCACTCTCTCTTCCCCAAAGTTTATCAGGACATGTGGAACATATTACAGCTTATTGCAAGGCTCTTAACTCCCATAATTTTGTAAAGATTATATTGCAAGCTTCTTTTTGCATTGTTGTGCTCCAAACTTAAGCAAGATCAAGGCTCATTTCCAAATGTACACATAGATATATCCCTTCTAAAGAATTCGAAAAAAGAAAAGAAAATAAAAGAAAGCAGTATCTACATAATTTCGGAATAAAATAAAACTGATTGAGAAATAGTTTAGTACCTCTGTTGCCACAGAGAGGTGGCCCTTCCTTCCATTCTTGTCGCATTTCAACTTCATCTGCAACATGATTACCAATACCCATCAATGGTTCTAGTATTTATTAAAAAACAGAATACCATCATAGAACACTTTTAACTGGGTAACATGACCATGGATTTTACTTTACCTTGTAATTGCGTTTTCTGACATCAAAACCAAGAGGCTTTGCGGCTTCCTCGATTTTAGACATTATTTCATTAGCAGAGTGCTGAGAAGTAAAACGCGTTTCTCGCTTTACATGATCCTATTATTTGGGGTGCATCAATCAAAAGCAGAGGCGTATTAACAGACAGTATTTCAATTATCTTTATAACAGGAACAAGAAGTTTTGAGGGTCTCTCTTGAGGATTTTAATTAAATATGGTAAAATAGTGTAAATATGACTGTAGTTTTATTATGGAAAGGATCCCATAGTTCTGGGATAGAAGGGTGGCCCGTATGGTTCTATTCTGGGAGGGAGAAGGGTGGAGTAATGAGTGTAAACTGAAATTAGCAGGGTGTCTCAAAGACATCAAGGTGAAACCCCTTAGCAAATAACAATCAATAACATTCTTATCTGACATGTCCTTCACTTCTTTAGAGTACTAAAGTCTTGAGTTCAAATTATGACATTTTCTAAACTGTATTTTCTACCCCAACAGTAACACTTACTGGGAGAGAGCTGCAGCTGGTAATGTAATTTAATTTTCCTAGTGTAGCATGATATACAATCATGAAAAATATTCACCAGAAGTAACATACCATTTGTTTCTCAAACAAATTCCCAAGATTGAAACATTGTGACCTAGATATGAGCTCAAAAGCATTCATTGATACTGGTTTTTCTTTCCTTTCTGTTACACGATGTTCCTGCAGAAATGGATAACTGTCAAAGTTCTGTGCTTCAATTTCAAGGATGAGGATATAGAGTGATAATTTCAATATGTCGTTCCTGCTCCATGTCACAAAAGTTCTAGTCATGTAGATGGCACATGCCTAGTACACAAAATCTTGATTCAACTCTGAAGATTAGAGATGTGAGCTCTTACCTCTGAATCATTGAAGACAGCATCCACATCATCAAGATTTCCACCGTCCTCTTGTTCAAAGTTTGGTGGTCTGTACCCAATTCTAAACCATTCATCTTGCAGAATTTCGGGAATTGTTATTCTCTGAAACAGTAAAGGTTGACAGTTCAATAGCTTTGTGCTAAACTAAGTTCAAAAATGTCCGGATGAGTTTGAAGAGCGCATAAAGCTTAAATATCAAGTAACACAGGCACAATAGCAAATGAAAGAGAATAAATAACATAAAGAGGTCATAAATGACATCGTAGATTTTACAAACATACAGTAACAGGATTTGGATCAAGAATGCGCTTAATCATTCGCTTTGCATTGGAGGAAAACCATGAAGGACATGTAAAGTCTGCCGTAAAGATCTGCAACATGAATTAATAGAATTTGATTTCCGTGACAAGATGAACGCATGAATGTGTAGGGACTTACTTTTTTGTACAAACACATGAGATTGGGCTCATCAAAAGGCAAGTAGCCTGCCATGAGAACAAAAAGGATGACACCGCAGGACCATACATCAGCTGTTGTACCATCATAACCTTTATCATTGAGTACCTGACGAGAGAAAAAAAAAAAAAAAAAAAAACAAAACAGAAATTTATATCAGTTGGAGGTGGCACAATAATTGCCTCTTCAAAATAAAAGAAGCTTCCTCTTGATTGAGGTGGCCTTTTTTGGTGATTGGAGCTTTGCAGATATGGCAACAAGGTTTTCCATCAAACTGGTGCTTATACAATATATATAGTAGCGCACGCAATCTGTTGCTACAATAAGGACATAAAAGATTTAAGAAGAAGGTACCTCTGGAGCAACATAATTGGGGGTTCCACAGGCAGTATGGAGCAGGCCATCACCCTACAATACCACATCAGTCAGTGCCAATGTAATGGCCACAAAACAAAGGCTAGTTTCCTGACAGGCAGTACGTTTGTAAGACACATGAAAATAACATTAACACGCACAGGAACGCAGCAACAGGATTCATGACAAGCATTCATAATCATAGACATAAGTTATACGGCAACAAGAATTCAAATTGATTGTTGTTGTATCCTCTGCAAAGGAGAAGAGAAGAAATTGTATCCTAGCCACAAATTTAGTCACTGATAAATACTATGTATGCTGCCTTCTTACATCATGGTTTAACTCAAAACACATAGTTCGTCTACAGGAAAACAAGCTTAAACAGCGGAATATATAAAAGGACAAATAGTACTAGGTTGAATTCTCTAAAAGCAGAGTAAACTCAAATGAAGGGAAGTAAATGATAAAATCAGATTTTGTGAATTATTTCCTTGTATTCACCTCTATTTTTCTTATCATCAGGCTTTTCAATTGCTTAAAATTCATGAGAAAGGGAAAACACTTTTCTCCCCAAGCAAACCAATGTGAATCAAACAGTAATTTACACCAGTTCCATGGCAGAAGCACTGTGGATTAGAATTATAAAGTAAAAAAAGATCTGCATCTACAGCTTGAGAAGCCGAAGCAATTTGTTTGAAGTTAACTCATTCAAAAGTTAACTTGAACTTGTTGTCTTTTGTATGCTAACAGGTTAATATTAATGTCATCATAGCTGTGAAGCTCATTCTTCCTCCTACATGTAGTGTAGAAGGAAAGTTTAGCACAAGGACTTGACACTTACCCGCACTTGCTGAGAAAGTGCACTTAACCCGAAGTCTGAAACTTTTAGGACACCATCCGAGTCCAAAAGCAAATTTTCAGGCTGCAAAAGGTACCAATGCTATGAGTTTCAGCAGAAAGAAGAAGCAGTGCATAGAAAACCAATTAAAAAGCACAGGCCAAAAAAAAAAAAAAAATGAAATAAACACATGTAGGTTAGAGTCGGTTAGACCTTCAAATCCCGGTGATACACGCCTCTACTGTGACAGTAATCCACTGCATTAATGAGCTGCTGGAAATATCTCCTAGCCTCATCTTCCCTAAGCCTCCCATTATTGACCTTCAGAATCAAAATATCAAAATCAAACAAAGAGGTGGCCATGAAATAAAATAATGTGCAAAGAGAATTAAAACTTTCAGGATGCAAATGAAATATTTTTTTTTCATTAATTTCAAATAAAAATGAGTCACGGACAGGTAGATTCCAAAGAAATGAATGACATGATGATTCTCATTCATGTAGTCCTTACTATTTTGTCAAAGAGCTCCCCTCCATCAACAAATTCAAGTACAATATATATCTTTGTCTTGCTTGCCATGACCTATAGTACACATGAACACACAATTTACAAATGTAAGCAGGAACAGCAAATATGTGAGGGATACTACAGGTCATGCCAAATACTGATCCAAAAGAAATGCTACAGTAAATGCAATGACAGAGTTATGTTTATGATAAGTAAGACCTGTAATAGAAAAAGCAAGAAGCAAAGGTCAAAAATAAAAAGAACAGATCAAATTGTACATGTAGTAGTGTAATAGTCACTAACTAGGATTTAATTATTTTATATTTCTATTAAGAGTGTAATTTAATTTTAGATTTATGTGTTGTTTAGAAGTCTGGTTGGAACTTGAGTATGTTCGTTGTGATTAGGGTCAGTTTAGTAGTCATATTAGGAAAATCACCAATATTATTTAATGATGTTCTCTTGATTTCTATCTAATCTCTTTGGGAATTGCACCATCAAATCAATAAAATGCCCATAAACGTAAATAAAAAAGATGGAATCCCAGCTTCCCACATTTTGTTTTCTAGGATGACAATCACTAAATTTTAAACAAATTCATTAGCATAACAGTATCATGAACTAAAAGCAATAACAAATGCATCATCTAGAACTCGAATGATACCTCATAAAGCTTGATGACGTTAGGATGCTTAATGAGCTTCATCGTTGAAATTTCTCGTTTTATCTGAAGTCCACAACAATATACACACATCGGGTTATTCTATTTTTCTTTCCATGAAAAAAGATTAAAAGAAAGCAGCAATTGATGATAATCAAAGTTAAAGAGACATGTTGAATCCTTCACAAGGGATGAGATGTGATCCCTCTTTTATTATATTAGTTGAGGTCGTATTAATCATAATTAAAATAATAATAATGACGATGACTAGATAGATTATAAGTTGAGTACAGTAAGGTTCCACTTCGAAGGTGTTGAACGCAGAGTAGTTTGGGTAGAATGACTGAAACAAAAGACGAGAGAGAGAGAGAGAGAGAGAGAGAGAGAGAGAGAGAGAGAGAGAGAGAGAGATGTGGAACCTGTTCGACCATCTTGTGACGGAGGAGCTGGTCCTTGTGTAAGATCTTGATGGCTACGCTGTCGCCGGTCTCGACATTACGAGCGTACTTGACCTTTGCAAAGCTTCCCTCGCCCAGCGTTTTGCCCATTTCGTACTTGCCCACCCTCGTGCGGGTCGCCGGAAGACTGCTTTTGCTCATTCTCGTGCAACGACTGATCCTCAAAGTAGGTTTGCGGAATGAAATATGATCTATTGTGTTTATTTTATTTTTAACCTCTTCTTTTGCCTTTTAGATAGAACCACAGAAACGATCCGGAGCACTGGAAGACGATAACGGAGTGAGAAGAAGACAATAGCCACCGCCACAACACAACAGGGACTAAAGAGAAGGATGATGATAGGAGGAGAGGAATTGGGATGAGAGCGAGAGAGAGAGAGAGAGAGTGGCCCTACTGGCCCGACCAAGGAGGCAAGGACTACCAAAAGAGCTTAATGATCACGCAGTTTGATTTGGCGTGTCGTCCTTTCCTCATCCACTGACTGGGACTCGCACCCGTACCCCTCCGCGCATCATTGGCCATACAAAATAACTTTTTTAGGCTTAAAATAATTGACGAATTATCCAAACTTATAACAATTTTTCTCACTAGTGACATAGTTAATTTGATGAGCCCATAATTTGAAAGTGATTATTTAGCTCTTTATGTTGTAAATTCTAGTTGTTAATTTGATGGCCATACAAGTACAGTTGTAAATTCTAGTTAATTATGTTATGTATGGATATTTGATCTCAGACGTGAAAAGCTACTAGCCTTTTACGCGTTTGCTCCGCGTCCTCGGCGCTATTCAATTATCGTTGTAGAGGAGATAAAGACCATCTCCGATTCAAGAGGGATCTGTTGGACAAGTTTATTGTTGAAATGATTGAATAACTTTTTATTTAGAGAAAACATAAAAAAAGGTTTGGCTTTCTAGCGTAAAAAAAAA
>JAJIYU010007824.1:0-18731 GCA_030144865.1 Tinospora cordifolia | reverse complement strand
TTGCCTTATTAAATTCTTAATTTTAAGTTATGTACGGTTAAATACGATCAAGGCATGAAATGACTGAAATAGAAAGTCAAGTGTGTGTCGCTTGTAATGTAACACCGGCCCAGCCCGCCGTTTGGTTTAGTCCACTGTCAAACAAAATGGTGGATGCGTCCAATGCTTAATGATACGGGGGTTGGGGTGTTACATAGCATGCCCCAAATACAACTCTGAAAATTTTTCTAAGTACCAAAACCTATGAAATGAGATAACTTAGCATGCATGAAAAATCATGAAAACAAAAACTTATGGTATAAGAATTATACCTTCTTGTAGCCTCAAGTGTGAGCATTAAGCACCCCAACTTTTAGCT
Organism: Tinospora cordifolia; assembly: GCA_030144865.1. NCBI lineage: Eukaryota > Viridiplantae > Streptophyta > Magnoliopsida > Ranunculales > Menispermaceae > Tinospora > Tinospora cordifolia. The sequence goes on along the minus strand of JAJIYU010007824.1, from coordinate 18,373 downwards.
CAATTGGATGTCTTTAACTACGTCAAATGTTGCTCTAAAGTTGACTCCAATAACATTTTCTTGCTGTACCAATTAGCAACTAGTCAACTTTTGCACCTTGTAAACCATATTCAACAGTTTAGATTTCATTTCTAAAAGATTAGAACTTGAAATAAACATGAAAAAGATGGGAAATGGTGCTTTTACTTTGAGAAACAATCTCAGATTGGCCAGCGAATACCCCTCCAAAATTTGGATCAACACTACTCCTCCCTTCCAACTTTTCAACTATACTAAACACCTTACTTTTGCGATCATTTTTGTTTCTAATTGCTATGGGTTTGGACCAAGGGAATGCAAAGTCTTAAAGATGGATATGAGATCTTTCAAATGGCTATAATATTAGGTGTTTTGGATTTGGGATGAAGAAGAAAGGAGGTGGTGAAATTGAGGTGTTGTAACAGAAAAGTGCCAGAACACACATTTTATTGCATGTTTGGAGGTCCGTTACATGGCCAAATAGCTTGCCACGTGGCCATCAACATGGCTCTTGGGTGGCCATGCAAGGTGACCTACTAGCCAGACTTCATGGTTTGGCCGGTGGCCCTGCTAGATGGCGAAACCATGACCCCCAAACCAGGGGCGGTGCATGGTTTCCTGTTGCAATTTCTAAGTAAATGGAGAAAAAAGAGAAGAAGAAAGAGGGAAGGAGGGGAATAGTGGGCATGTGAGCCGCCCACGCATGCGGGCCGGTCCATGTGCCAGGTTGGACTCGCATTGACCGAAGGCTAGTGCGTCCAGTTGGTTGGCATGGGCCCATGGGCCATGCCTTGGTTTGGCCCGCATGAGCTTTTGAGCTTGTGCATCCTTTTTGGCCCATGTGCCTTGGGCCCCAAAACCTAGAAATTCATTTCTTTTCTTCTAATCACATATTTTACACAAAAAAATAATATTTTTCTTTCGTAAATTAAAGGAACCTTAATTCAAATCATTTATATAAACTAAAATTATTATTATATATATATATAAAGCTAAACCTAAACTTATGAATAAACGTATGTATTAAAATGATAAACTTAATTTTTATTAAAATAGTAAAAATGTTTTTATTACTTATAATGAAAATAATAGAATGAAAATTTTAATTATTGTTATAAGAGACATAAAATAAATGTAGGTTTTATACATTTAAATAATTTTATTCAAATAATAAATTTATTTTTTCTCAAAATAGTTAAAAAAACTTATTAGTTTGGATGAAAATAATAAACTGATTATTTTATAGGATAAAAATTTTAAATAGAATTTTTTTTAAGATAATAACTAATTCTATTAAGATAATTAAATTTATTCTAATTAATAATATAAATTTTTTAAATAAAAAATAACTAAATTATTTGTGACAATGTAGTTTGAAGTTGCTTATTGTAACCACACATAAAATTTTCTTTTTAGTTTGAATTTATTTTTCTTTAAAATTTTATTTTTAATTTGAACTAGCTTTCTCTAAAAATTATAAAATCTGTTTTTTATTATTTTTGTTCTATATATATACTTACCTAAGAGAAGGTCATTGCTATTATTATTTTTATTTATTTAAATAAAAAAATTCTAAGATTTAATATGTATATATTTCAAAGCAGTTATTTAATGGATCGAAGTTGGATCTTTGAGAAGAACAAGATTTCAACTAAAGTACATTATTGGTGTTAGGAACTTCGTTCATTTAGCAAAGTGTCATTTGAACAACACTACCAAGACATAGTGCCCATGCGCAAGTTGTGTAAATGGTTTGTGGCAAACAATTGATTTTGTTCATTTGATGAAATATGGTTTCTCCAAATTATATACTAAGTGGATATATTATGGGGATCCCGTTGAAGAGTTATATCCACTTGGTCAGGATGATAATTCAAGAGATGATGTGAATGATGAATGCTTACCAATATTACAAGATATAACTAGAAGAATCTATGCACCTATAAGAGGGGTAGATGTCGTTGGTGAGGAAGATATGGCTAATTTTGATCATGGTTACATTAATTTATTTTATGAAGTAGAAATCAGTCATACACTAGGTGCAAATATTCAGCATTAACATTTATTGTGAAGTTACTACGTATAAAGTGTTAAATTGATGGAGTAACAAATCACTTGATATGTTATTGCAATTCTGAAAAAGGCATTTTCGAAGGGGACTCACATTCCATAATAAAATTTTGATGCCAAAAAGGTGTTGCATGATTTAGGAATGGGTTATGAATCTAATAATGTATGCAAGAATGATTGTGTGTTGTTTAGGAAAGAAAAATTAAAACTCGAATCATGTCCAATATGCCATGAACCAAGGTACAAAAATAGTATGGAAAATGGAAAAAAATAAGGTAGCTTATAAGGAATTGCACTATTTTCCACTGACCTTGCATTTAAAGAGATTACATAGTTCAAGGCATAACACAGAGAGCATGAGGTGGCATAAAGAAAGAAGATTAAAAGTTGAAGATATGTTAAAACACCCAGCAGATGGATTATCATAGAAGCACTTTGACTAAACATATCCAAAATTTGCAAGTGATTGCTGAAATTCTAGGTTGCATCTTATTTCAGATGGTCTTAATCCATTTGGATTGTCAAATGCATATAGTTTGTGGCAAGTGATATGTGTTCCATATAATTTGCCTCCATGGAAGTGTATGAAAGAAACAAATTTTATAATGTCCCTATTAATCCAAGGTCCTTGAGATGCAAGAAAAGCTTTGATGTGTTCATGCGACTATTGATAGATGAACTTAAGGAACTATGGGAAAGTGGAGTCGATGTATATGACACTTATACAAATTCAAATTTTACGCTTTGGTCAGTCGTTCTTTTGCAATCGATGACTTTTCAACTTGTTCATACTTTTTGGTTGGAGCACTAAAGGGTATATGACATGTCCTACATGTCTTGAAGACACAAAAGCAATTAAATTAAGGAGCAAGATTGGTTATATGCGTCATAAGAAGTACTGGCCCAAAAACCACAAGTGGAGGAGAAGTAAAGAGTTTGATGGGCATTCTAAATTAGATGACACTCCAAGGAAACAACCTAGTGAAGATATTTACAAAAGTTTAATGATTCACCTACGATGATTTTTGGAAGGCTCTAAATAATGTGGAAAGAAGCGAAAACATAGTCAATTAGAGCATAATTGGTTGAAGAAAATGGTACTCTTCCAATTAGAGTATTGGCCAAAATTGAAGTTATGACACACCTTAGATATCTTGCGTATTGAAAGAAAATGTTTATGAGAATTTACATGGAATTGTACTTAATATAGAAGGTAAAACAAAAAGATACTAATAAAGCTCATAAGGATTTGGAGGACCTGGGAATTTGTAAAGACTTGTGGTTGAAGAAATTGGGTAATAAAATAGTATAGCCACATGCATCATACACATTGTCGATGTTTGAGAAAAGAAAGTTCTTAAGTTTCTTTAAATCAATTAAAATGTCAAATGGGTATGGATCCAACATTAGGAGGAGTTTGACAGATGATGGATGAATATTTGTATGAAAACACATGATTGTCATATTCTATTGCAACGATCGCTAGCTATCACCTATTGGTATACCACCTTATTTGAATAATGATGTCTGATCAACTTTAATTGAGTTATCAACTTTTTTGCCACAAATGTGCTCAAGGACATTAAATGCTAAAGATTTAGAAGAGTTTTAAAAAAGGAACTTCGCAACTTAGAACACATATTTCCTCCATTATTTTTCTTAATGATGAGACATTTATAGGTGCATTTGGTTGATGAGGCTTTTTTAGTTGGCCCAATTCAATTTAGGATGATGTACCCATTAAGAGGTGCTTAAGTACATATAAACAACATGTAAGAAGCATAGCATGTCCTAAGGGATCTATTGCTAAAGAATATGTAGCAAATTAATCATTAAAATTTCGTTTAATGTACCTTGAAGGTATTGAAACGAAGTTTAACATGCCAAAGCATAATTATAGTGTATAACAGCTCGCCTTCTCTGAATTCTCCACACGTGGTGTAATACCTTGTATTCTAATATGAATAAAATGAAATAATTCAATTTCATTTGATTGAATTTGGGTGAGAAATGAAAATGGGTTCATTTCAGGGATAAATTTAGCAAGTCCAAACCCCATTTAGTGTATCTTTTGACCTTAGAACGACTTGGAATGACACAAGATGCCATGAGCTGATCAACTAGATAACATATCCAAAACTTAGTTCAATTGGCCAAAATTTGAGTTTCATTTGCTTAATACCCTTCAGTGGAGTCTAAATTAGGAAAGTAAATGACATGAGGGCCACCTTAGCCAAATGATAGTTTGGAAATGTGCATTATTTTATTATGAACACAGAAATATATAATAAAGTCATTATTTCTCGATAAATAATGAGATACTAATTTTTATTAAATTCATGTAAACCCATAAATTCAAGGCAACCACTAAGCATGTGCAAACCACATGGGCGAAACACTATGATCATGTACACCTTCACACTATCCAACCTCAATGGGACATTTCCCTTATTTGGAATCATGTATAATGATCCCATGTGCCATGCAAATGATCGTGTTGAGACCCCTTCCAAATCTGCATACAGGCGGGCTGACCGGCAAAATAGTTAGAGAAGTCTACTCTTCACTTAAACTTGCCAGCTATTTTTAAGCTTTACCATCGAAGCTTTATAGTATTCAGAGTGCAATAAAAGCAAGATAAGGAGAATAATGTAATAATACCAAAAGTCTTTAACATTAATTACATTACTAGAGTCCAATCAACTTTACATTTTCAAAACTTGTACATAATAAAAAATAACAAAATAAAAGAACGAGCAACCTATTAGGGATAGGTTGGCAAAGATCATGCGTACTGCACACCTTTTGTAATACCCTAAAAACTCTGTATTAAATTAAATTAAATTCAAGAACAATTTAGTGAAATTTGGGTGCAAAATGAAACTAATCTCATTTTAAAGCTAAATTTGGCAAGTTTTCGAAACTTTCATTTAGTGCCCTTTAGGGACCCAAAACAACTTGAAATGAAGTAAGGTGACATAAACTAACTAAGGGGACATCATATCAAAAAATTAGAACAATTGCTCATGGTTAAAGTTTTCATTTACCAAACGCCCTTCAGGGGTTCCAAATTAGAAAGAATTGTCATTTAGGGTACTTCAGGGGATCAAAATGGCCTGAAATGAAACATAATAACATGAACTAATAAAACAAATGATATATCCATAAATTAGAACAATTTGTTAAGGCTGAGGTTTTCATTTGCCAAACACCCTTCAAGGGGTCCAAATTAGAAAGAATCATCAGTTAGGGTACTTCAAGGGATCGAAATGACTTGAAACGAAACAAAATGACAAAAAATAACAAAAAGAATGATATATCTGAAAATGGAAAAGTATTCCCCTTAAATTTGACATTGTACAACCATACTTGATGTCTAAGAAATAAGAAAATGGGAAAACATTCCTTGTGTGTTTGTGTGATAAGCAAGCAAGGAAACCAAAAAGGAAAGTTGTCATGAGCACATAGGGGACGTCCCATTTGAATTAGAATATGATTTAAACCTCTTTTGTGTTCACACATAGTTAGGAAACAAGATTATACTCATATCTTTTGAATTAAAAAGCCATAGTGGTCCCACTTGCCAACCATGAACACACTTGCCCTCTTTATGCAAACCATCCCCTTTATGTATAGAAACTTGCCCAAATTTTTGTGAGCTTCCCAAGCTGCCCAAGGCTGCCCTAGGACGTCCCATATGCTCTCATGAACATCTATATAAATTCCCCTTGTTCACTTTCATCTCATCCCAAAGCAAAAAGTTGACATTTCCCTCTTTGTTTGTTCTTGCCCTCTTCTTGGCACCTCTTTTCACCCTCTTTTCATTCTTGTGTGAGAAGTTCTTATTTCAGTATTTTAGAGAGTTGTTGAAGTAATCTTGTTCGTGGTTTAAAGTTTTGAAAGTGGTTGATAAGGCGAACTTCTGCTGGATTCAACAAAAACTCGGATTAAGGTGGAGGAGATTTCTTAAACCTCTACTTTGCTATTTTAAATATCTAGCATGTTCATACTTGTTTAAATTCTAATTTTCAGCTTGTCTTATTGTAGTTTCAACATGTTTAATCATATTTTAATTTTAGTTAGCATGTTTTTATGTTTTAATCACTCATGAGAGCATGTCATGCTTAGAATCCATGTTTAGGATTTAATTCAATGTTTCAAGCATGCGATGCAATTTTTTCATGCTTTCTTGGTTGTTTAAAATTCTGATATTTACATTTTGAATTTCTTTTATGATTATGTGATTCTTAAATATAAGAAATTGAAGATAAGAACCACGTATTGTCATAATGACTCATATGGGTGCTATGGGTGTTCTTAACACATGCTTGGAATGTGTGGTTGGGGGGGCGCAACTAAAAGTTAACTTGGTGTGTGGCATTCAATGGAAAGTGAGAAAGAAATGTCTTTCCACCTTAAAGAGGGGTATCCAAATTAAGAACATCAAGGGAGTAGAATCCCTTTCAGTCTTAACGTCAACTATAACCAAAAAGTTGCTTGAATCACTTAATGCATGAAAGTGTTTGAATTTAGATGTGCTATTGATTTGAAATAGTAACTTAGTTGTTTAATGAATGATCCACTGGGCTACGTGTTCACCCCTTCCTTTTATTTTTTAGGAAATTGACTTGAATCATGAAGGCCATGGATATTAGATTATTACTAAGTTTTGAAAGTTCTATTTTAAGGGCATGTTGCCCAAATTTTGAATTTAAGACTTTCGCTAAAATTTATTTAAGTTTTGAGAGTTATGTACTCAAGTTTTGATTTAAAAATGTAACTTTCTTTATTTTATTTGAATAAATAAAGAGTTTGAAGTATTCCTTTATCTAATTATATAGCCTTATTGAATTGAAATTTCATACATTGTGATGTATCCATGAACGTTTTCAATAAGTGTTTAAATAAAAGAATTGAGATGCAAATTGTGTACTTGTAAATGTAATATTGGACCCAACCCGCCTTGTGGTTGAGCTTAAACCTGTCTCTTGGGGGTTGGGGTGTTACACCTTTCCTGTTATCCATGCCGGACGGACTTGAAATGTTAAGAGTAATGAGCTCGATATCCACGTGATCACAATGAGTAGCAACAGATATATCTACTTAAATCTAACATTTTACATACAATGCAACATGCGACATTTCAAGCATTCTAATAAAATGCAACAATGAATAGCATGTAAAATCATTCATATAAAAAATGCAACAGCCTAATATGCCATGAAATATGCTACGAAGTATGCCATGATTCAAAAGTCCAATATCTAAACATAGAACCCTTCTTTTTTTTTCTTTAAGGATCATCTATTCATACTGCCATTCCGAATGGACATGACCAATTGTCCAAGCCATACTGCGATATCAATCAACGATCATGGCCCATCGACTAGGCCATACTATCATATCTCGACGATCGTTGCCCACTGACCAGGTGGTACGGTTGCCACCTACGAACCAGTAGAGTGTGCCATGCACCACTCTAAATATATCCATAGAGCATACCAACGTACCACTCTTATCTCAGAACTATCATGATCCAATGTTTGCACCTCGAAAGCTCTCCTTAGTAGGCCAGGTCAGTACATTTGAAGAACCGTAGATCAGTCCTATCTTAGAGTTATCACAATCCAATGTCTGTACCTTGGAACCTCTCATCCTGAGGCCAAGTCATCACATCTAAAGATCTGTCAATCAACTCTATCTCAGTACCATCACGATCTAATGTCTAAACCTCAGAACATCTCATCCTGAGGCTAGGTTGACACACTTGAAGATTAGTACTCGTATCTTAGGCCTCGTTTCACTCAAGTGGCACAATGTCCAACACTGTTGAGCCGATTTTGTCCCATATTTTGACACTTCACCCACACAAGGGGCTGATTGGGTAGTGGGTTTTGTTCTTGGTGAGATTCAAACACGAGTCCCCACAAAAGACCTCGTCTCAATGCAATATGCAATGCATGTGGCACACAATTATGCAACAACCATAAGTTGAATAAAAGATTAAATAAACACATCAACTTACTACTGATAAACTAGATTGACTGCCAACGCTCTCCTAGTCGTCGGTCACATCTCTCGATATCGAGCCTAAATACTGAAAGCTCACACTATTAACACGTGTTCTGCTATTGGTGTATACTACACAATGTTTTCACAAATTTGTTGTAATATACAATAAATAGGAAAAAATTGACTATTTTCTATGTTACACATTTTTCTCAATTGAAGTAATTCTTAACACTATACAACATTAATTATAGATAATGTTATATTTATAAGATTACATAATCAATTATATAACATTACATACATAATATTAATTTATACATTTTTTTCCTCTAATTGCATAAACATAAATTTAATATACATGTTGATCTCCAAAAATACTAATTTTAGTGTTAATAGTGATTTCAGAATTTCATTCTACTCATTTCAGTACTCGTCAACTGAAATTCTAGTGCTAATAAGCATACCCCCTATGTGTTAACTTCCAATTATCATAAACATTGACAAGGTTCACATGAGTACAAATAATTTATATATCTACGTTCTACTTGTTAATCTGAGCACAATGATATATATATATATATATATGTATTTTTACTCCAAAAAAAATACACCCTAATTTTGGGTTATATAATAGAATAACACATTTAATGGAAATTACATTAAAAGAACTGAATATCATAACTTCAATAACAATTGTAAATTAAAAATAGGTAAAATAAATTATCTAAAATGTCTGATCCTTAAGAAATTTGTTGTTTTCCTTATCTTTTTTCTTTTCTTTTCTTCTTCTTTTTCTTCCTTTTCTTTTCTTCTCTGGTTTTCATTTCTAGCTTCTTTCTTGTTTCTTTTTTCCAATGGTTGAGCCAAGTGAGAATGAGAAGAGGAGAATGAGAGAATTTGAGAGCTTCATCCACATATTTATAGGCATATGGTGGGCCTACTAACCAAAGTCAACATGCCTTATCTTTCTCCTTTCATGACTCATCCAGATTTACTCCCAACTATTTGTTTTTTTTCTTTTATCCTTAACACATCATCATGTTTATCCATATTATTTATTCATTTTATTTTTCATTTTCTCAACCACTCATCATGTTCATATATATATATATGTATGTATGTATGTACGTATGTATGTATATTTTTATATATGCAAAAATTAATGTATTGCATTAATTCATTTCATTTTTTTAGTTATCGCTAAATAAATATTATCATTATTTATTTATTTCTCATTTAATACATCCATTAATTAATATAATTGCAATAAAAATCACGTATTTCTATTTAATTTACACATTAATCTATACGATACTCATAAAATCTTGTGTTTTCATTTATAATTCATTAATTGATACATAAAAATACATCTCGAACCCGTCAACTCAATGTCCAAAAATACGAGTTATTACAGTTTCCTCTCCTTAGAACAAATTTTGTCCCCAAAATTTACTAAGACAACAAAAATCAAGAAGTAACTCTCATAATCTCAGAGAAGTGACTTGCCATGCATTCCTCACTCCTAGGTGTCTTGCTCGATACCGTGAAATTGCCAATGTACTCATACCATCGGTGTCTTCTTGTTGCATAGTTTCTTCACGACTCGACCAATGATAGCTATCGAAGCCTCATCGTATGGACAATCCTCTCGCAACTCAATATGTCTCAAGTTAATCATGTGCAAGGGATCAAGGTAGTACTTCTTCAACATCAACACGTGAAACACGTTATGTATTCTTGCTAGCTGAGTTGGTAATGCTAATTGGTAAGCCACATGACCTATCCTCTCGAGGATCTCATAAGGTCCAATGTATCTCGGAGCGAGTTTCCTTGAAATACCAATTTGAGAGGAAATTTGCAGTAGCACATGATCACCAACATTAAACTCAAGGCTCTTCCTCCTGTTATCTGCATAACTCTTCTATCGATCCTAAGCTACTTTCATGTTCTGACGGATATGCTGAATCTTATCAATTTGCTCCTATATAAAGGTAGGGCCAAAAGTAATTGTGCCACTAACCTTGGCCTAACAAGCTGGTGATCAGTAAGGTCGACCATATAATGCCTCAAACATTGCCATGCTGATACTCACCTGGTAACTATTATTATATGCAAACTCACACAACGCCAAATGATCTTCCCAGCTACCACCAAAATCAAGGACACATGCTCAAAGTATGTCTTCCAAAATTTGGATCAGTCTCTTTGACTAACCATCAGTTTATGGATGGAAGGTTGTGCTCAAGTTTACTCTAGTCCCCAATTGACCCTACAAGCTTAGCCAAAAATGGGATGTAAACTGAGCATCTCTATCAGACACAATAGACACCAGGACCCCATGCAATCTCATGACCATGCGGATATATAGTCCACTCAGCCTCTCAATCGAATCTCTAGTGTGAATTGGGAGGAAATGGGCAGACTTAGTCAGTCTGTCCACAATGACCCAAATAGCATCATGTCTCTACTAAATCCGAGGTAATCCCATCACAAAGTACATAGTAATGTGTTCCCATTTCCACTTGAGAATAGCTAAGGGCTATAGTAAACCACTGGGTCTATGGTGCTTAGCATTAACCTGCTGGCATGTGTCACATCTCTGCACAATGGCTGCAATATCTCGCTTCATCCCTAGCTACCAATAAGTACGTCAAACATCTTGATACATCTCATTGGTGCCTAGATTAATGGTATACCTCAAATGATGTGGCTCTGTTGGTACTCTGTGTCTCAGGTGAGGGTAAATTGGTACCCACATTCGTCCCCTAAACCTCGGTGCACCATCAGTGTCAATCTGTAACACCCCACCTCTCGAGCCCCATCGTCCACGTCATTTGACGGACTAATTTTCTTCAATCAATAATCTTGGGCCGCCCGAGAGAGGGGCCCGTGCTACAATTTCTTCTTCTTAGACCCAAATCCACGAGGGTTCTTGTGTACATTAGTCTATGTACAAAATGACATCATAATAAATAAGATCCTTCATTTATTTATTCAAAAATTCTGAGTAAAATGATCAATTATAACGAAAATAAATTCAAAACTGACAAACATAATTTAGCTTGGCCCCACATGCCCTACAATGAAATACATAAAAAAATAAATAATTCTCCACGTTGGCTTATAAGTTAATTTCCTGAAATGTGAAAAATAGGGGGTGAGGTAAAAAGCCCAGTGAATCATTCCATCTATTTAATTCATTATTTCAACCAAATAATACAAGCATATCAAACACTTTCGGGGATTAAATTGATTCAAACAACATATTGTTTTAGTCGTAATTTAGACTGAACGGGAATAACCTCTGTGCTCTAGATCTTGGGAGAGAGATCAATTCTGAAACTCAAACTCATCTCTAGTGGGATCATTCCGAAAACCCATTTCATTCTAGTGTCAATATTGATAGCCAGTTCCAATTCTACATGGAACACAGAAAGTCCTTCATACCGTTATGTGGTTGAAATCTTATTTTTGTCTATAGGAGAATAATAAATAATTATTACAATGGTAATAACATTCACATTCGTGAAAACATTGACTCTCGATTTCTGATGTAAAAAATTATGCAAGACGCAACTACATATCATACTCTCTTGGTCATCAACAACATAAGTTCTATTGTTGTTGGGGAGTCTGACCTGGTGCAGTCGAGCAATTTTTGGCTATATGGCCTCTATGCCTGCACATATAGCATAGTCCTTGTCTCTTTGCTTACTCCTTAGGTCACTTGTTCTTCCCCCTCAATCTTTCTTCCAGGTTGAGCACTTGTTCTAGAGTCAGAGCCTTTTTCCAAGATGTCTGTGTACATCTTTAGGCCCAAAGTCTTTACTATCTTTTGGATCTCCAACTTGAAACCTTGTGCAAAATGATTGGCTTTCATCCTCTCATCCCCAATTAGTTCTAGTAAAAATTCGGCCAGTTAAGTGAACTTTCTCTCATATTCGGCTACAGTAAGGTCCCTTTAATTTAGCTGGACAAATTCTTCTTGTAGGTTACTTAGTGTCACTTCAAGAAAGAACTTTTTATAGAAGATCTCCATGAACTTTTCCCAGCTCATTGCTTCAACATTTGTGATAGGATCTATCTTTAAGATTTGCAACCAACTTCTGGCCGGTCCCTTGAAGTGGTGTGTGGCCAACGCTACTATATGTGAGCATGTCACCTTTAGTTGTAATACCCCAAAAGTCAATAAGACCTCCACGTCAATAGTAAATAGTTAAAATAAATAAATAATTAAATAAATAAGATAATAATAAGAATATTTGAAAAAGATCACGTAGAATAAGTTCAAACAAACCTAGAATGAATATAAAAATGATATAAATTTAGAAAACACCAAAAATGGCTTGGAGAAGATGTAAAAACAGTAAGTTCACTTGTTACCATGGTAATGCCAAACAAACCCAAAACAATGAGAAAAATGGAGTCGTTCTAGTTACCGTGGTAATGTGTGATTATCACGATAAATGCATCTCATTACTACGGTAATGCTATACAAAATAAAAAATTGATGCATTCTGGTTACCATAGTAATGCGCCAAAAACCCTAATTTAGATGTGTTAATCACGTGATTACTATGGTAGTTGGAGTCATTACCTTAGTAATACATAAAAATTATAAATATGTGTAATTTGCATGTAGAAACCCTAATTCTCACGCACAGTCACATAGAATTCTTCTTAGCCACCATAGACCGACCCTTCTTCTTCCCAAAAGCATTCTAAAGTATTCCTAATCCCCTCAAACCTGTCTCTACTAGTTTCTCAAGCTTAGATTCACGAATAACAACATCATCACGGGTGGATCTGAGTTGAGACACGATTCAGAACAATCCATGCAAAGGTAAATCACGAAACTATAGCTTGAATCATGTTTTTCTATCATGGTTGAACATTTTCTTAAGTATATGCTTGTTGCTTGTAAAACATAGATCGTTGGGAGTGTTTGGAGCCTTGTTTTGGTGAAAAACAAAAGGCAAAAACATGGAATGCCGAGGTATAAAGATTTCCTTTAGTTTGATGTGTGTTTTAAGCTAAATATGTATGCATTATAGTGTTAAACACAAGGGGAAACTACGAATGGGACGATGCATGCACGAGCATTGCATTTTATGGAAATCCCATAGTTACCGTAGTATCGGACTGTGGTAACACACACACACATATCACAAACCCCTCTGGTTATCGTGATTACTAACTACCGTAGCATATTGGAAAACTAGTATGTGCATTGGTTATTGCGATAACTGACTATGGTAACATGTGTCGTTGATTCTGTTGACTATGGTAATGTGTCCCAAGTTCTATTTTTTGAGTTTCATACACAATTCCGAGTGACTATGGTAGTACCATTCTCTACTGTGGTACATAGAAGAAGAACATGATATTATACACTGGATATTACCTAGATGCACACCAATTACTACCCGGACTAAGTGAACATTGAAGCATGGTTAAAGGGTATTGAATTATGATATCAAACCATTATAGGTTGAGAATTCGAATCATCTAAATGAGGATTAGAACAAGCGGAGCATGCAACAAGTGGAAGTGATTACCTTGCTCCATAGTACTATTTGAATTTCAATATTGAACATTTGGTGTGTTTACATTTCTTGAATGCCTAGAAGCATTTTAGGACGTTGTTTATATGATTTGTGAATGACATGGATGCATGAATGCTATCGTAACATGAGTTATATATCCATGTTCGGTGTCAGCTTTATAACATGAGATGATTGTTGCTTTATTTATGTTACTATGAGATGATCAACATATTACATTACTGTACAATGATGTATTATAGAGGATGAAATGATTGCTATGCTTGTCATGAAATGTTGTTGATACATAAGAAAAAATAAATTAAGAAGTTAACCACGTATCATCGTAGTAGTTCATGGGAGATCACTGTAGGTGTTCTCGCAATAAGGAATGATGAGTTTGTTCCTAGTTTCAAATGATAGAACTATGGGTGTCACCCTAATTCTTTAGTGATGGAGCAATGGGTGTGACCCTAGCTCTCAGGTTGGGAGATTGGTGTGCTCTATACCATTGGAATATGGCATATAGTGCATTTTCTTTGTCTTCTCCGACATGATGATGATGAGAGAACACTAGGTTAGACCCTTTGGTCTAATTAATGACTGTTGATAACTAAATGTTTGAAAAGCCTAATTGATGATAAGTGTTTGCATGTTTGGTGTTTGATTTAAATAATGCTATTAATATATTGTGTATGATCTAATGGGCTCTTGCGCTCACCCCACATTTTCCTTTAAGGAGATCACTAAAGAAGCTCCTTTGTCAAGTGCTAATTTGAGGACATAGACAACCGTATATCTTATGGTTGAAATTATTCTTTGATATTTAATTGTGTACTGAGATTAGATTGGGCACATGACCCATTAGATGATTTTATCTATTGAACCTTTTATTTTTTGTTAGAGTTTGGCTACTTGAGACATGTTTTGAATAATTACTTGGGATTTTTACTTTGACCTTCAATATGTTTGGATATTTCCAATTCTTAATCCATTTATTAGATTTATTGTTTTCTATTTTATTGGATTTGCTCTTCATATGTCCAAGTGATTGATGAATTATTTGTATGAGATCTAGAATGCTCGGAAGATATTTAATGAGAATGGAATATGAGAAAAGTAACATCCTGATTCTCGGTAGATGACATATGTGAAAACATTTAACAAAGTGTCTCTCCATGCATAACAAACGTAAAAGAAATGAAGGATTGAGAACTTGGGTGTTACATCTGTACATTTAGATGTTCCTCCATCCGAGTCTCACCCATTCTAGTTTGTGCCTCCTATCCTCGCGGTTCAGTTTTATTAGACGTGGCAACTTCGGTAGCATATCTCTTCGATCTAGCCATTATTTTCAAGTCAAAAGCCATTTCAATATTTGATAAGGTATCACAATGAAAGATTTAAGAACATCATAATATGGCACACACAACCCGTCTTCCCTTATCCTCAGGAGACAAAATGTTTTTCAAGACTTGAGAAGATAGTTGTTCCACTTTTATTCATCAAGTCCATATTACCAAGCCTTTGATTTCGTTCGTACTATCATGACTCTAGATTTATGTCTCTAGGTTCTCGATTTGTTCAATGGCCTATCAGTTTATGCTTCTAAGTTCTTTTTGTCCTTGGGTACAAGATTTGGTTTCATATGACATACATATAAACAAGTAAAACATACTTTCAAACAATCATACAATCATGTAAGTTCACGCTAGCATAACAAAATTCTTGGTTTCCATTTATGTTCTAGGTTTGAGTGCCCCATACTACTCTAGCCCTTCCACTCAAAAAATTGGCACACCCAATCAATTTCACAAATATCTTAACAACTAAGGTTTTTCGAGCCCCACTATACCTGATTGTCCCACACTAGCCAAGCATAGGGAAACAAGTTCTTCCAAAGTCACTGATCATTCACCAAGCATGGCCTGTCATTCTCTGAGTTCAAGCTTCCTCCATACCCCTGAATTCTTGTACGTCCCATACCACCTAGAAATCGGAGATACAGAATCTATCCGATCTCGTGTCCTAGCTAAACATGTGTTTCTTTTTCATATGTTTTCAATCTCTAACCTATGTCTTAAAGTCTTATGCATTTGATCCAATGTGCCACCCTTGGCTACACTCATGTTTCTACCTAAGGTCCTTTTCCTAGACCAAGGGTTTTAATCTGGTTTAACTAACAACTTCTGTCTAGTCAAGATACTACCTTTGTCATCTTTTTTGACTTCTAGTAAACTTTTGCCCTAAATTTTCACTTTCTATTTTTTTTAATAGAAAGTAAGAGTGTTATTCAACTCCGACTACTCATATAAGCTGGTAAGGCAACTCTAGATCAGGCGGCGAGATCAAAGTCTACTTAGCAACCGTCCTTTCTAGGGCAGGATAACCCACCTCCCTTTCAATGTTTAGTTTTACTCGAGATAAGGATTACCCACAATCAGCTCAACTTACAGTCTTTGTATCCAAACAAAACATTGAAAACATATCTTTTCTTTTTGAAAACACTTTCCAAAAAAATTTTCAATTTTAAAATAGAAGGTAGGGCATTCTCATTTTAACTCAAAGCACAGGTTAAACCTAATTGAGCTAATACTTCCTAAATCTAATACCACCATTACTATAAGATTAAACTTTCTTATTCGAGCCCAATAACTAATGTCTAGGCTTGTGCTAATTCTTGCCTAGCAACTAACGCCTAAGCTTGACTTGTAGCACGCCTAAGACAGGTCTAAACCGGTATTACTTTACAAATGACTCACACTTGACATTTTAGTTCTTTTATCTCAAGCCTTATTGAATTTTAAAAGTAGTCAACTCAATTAAATGAACATAATTCAACAAGACAAATCAAAAGAGATAAAAGAAATCTTTAAGATTCTTTATTTATTGAATAAAAGAGGATGGAGTATATAACTGAAATAAAACTATCACAGCGGAAGTCTTTGAGTCAAAATGCCGCAGAATATCAAAATTGGGCAACATGCCCTTACATCAAAAATAAAAACTTTCTAAATAAAAATATATTATCTAATATCACGCTTCTTCAAAAGATTCAATTCCCTAAAAAATGAAAATTATGAAGGGTGAGGACATAATAAAGTGGATTATTCAAAAAGAACCAAATTACTGTTTCAAATCAACAAGACATCCAAATCAAACACTTGCAATCATTAAGCGTTTTAAACAACTTCTTGTTATCAGTTGTAACATACATTGAAAGGCATTTCAACCCTTGATGTTCTTAACAAAATACCTCCCTTGAGTAAAGGTGCATTCCTTTTAACCAAACTTCATTGGACTTAAGGCCTAATCCATATTCTAAGTATTTTGGGACATCACCCATGCGAACGAATCATATGTAAAGAACACCTTAGGTAATCCCTATAGATCATTGTGATAGTATGTGGTTCTTATCATCAGTGATCTTTTTTTAATAAATATTAATGAATCATAAACAAAATTAAATAGCATTCAGCATGGTATCACATGAAAACCTGAAAACATTACATAACACACATCATTCTTCAAAATAAGCCTAAGCAGGTGAGATCTACACATGGCATGATTTGACGAATGAATTAACATGGCATACATGTTAAACTAAAAATTGAAACATGCTTGTCAAACTAAAATTGAAATATGATAAATTGAAGTCAAAATATATGTGAACATCTCATTAATCTAAAATAATAAAGTGGAGGTTCTAAAAATTACTTCCACCTTAATTTCATGAACTTGTTGCAAGCCTTTGAAATTCGACAGTATTTTGGTACACTAAGATTTTTGAACACTCAAGATCACTCAAAAGTAGTTCAAGGTTACTCAAGAACTGAGGGGGTTGCCAAGAAGATGGCTTAGAAAGAATAAGACAGACTTGTTAGCTCTTGCTCTCGGATGAAGAGAATGAGAGCACTATGGAGGGTTTATGTAGAGTTTGGAGGTGTGAAAATTGACAACTTTGGGTTGCTGGTCCATAGGTAACTTTCCTATTTCCTCTTGTGTACACACGAATTAGTAATGTGTAGTGATTGTGTGCATAAGGAAGACTTTCTAATTCCCGTCTCAGTTCAATTCTGTCTCACAAACAAATGCATATGCACAGGAAATGATATCGAATCACAAGATTTGGTGTTGCATGACAGCCCAAAATAAGAAAACAAGTGCAAGGCCATGACTTTCCTTATATACCTTTAGTCTGACACAATTCTATATATATATATATATATATTGAGTAATATATCTGGAAATGCCCGGTGATTCGTTATTAATATCGTTTTGAACACAACTTTTACATTCCAAAGTAACTTTTACTCTAACATCTTTTTACCCTTGGCCTTAAATCTCCTTTGGATTTGTTATTCACTCAACTTTTCTATTTAGAATTTTCTATAATAGTTTGTTGATTATTGGTTTTTGATCCAAAACAAAGAAAGAAAGGAAAAAAGAAACAAAGATTATTCATTAACTCACTAAGAAAGATGGGTCTTTTTTTATTTAATGTTCTCTTTTCTTGGATTAGGACTTGGACATACATAAAAAATTCAGTGTACAAAGCAAATGAGATAGATAGATTGTATTCAATTAGAAATACATTGAGATCGTATAAAATCAGAACTATATTGTAATACCCCAGAATTTTGTCAAATAATTAAATAAATTAATTTCAAAATTCTTTTGGGTGCAAATTGTGGGATAACACGTGAAAAATAAAATAAATTAGAGTTATA
>JAJIYU010007823.1:0-18690 GCA_030144865.1 Tinospora cordifolia | reverse complement strand
ATATAAATTTGAGGAAAATTGCTGTAAATTATCGTATTTCCTTTAAAAAATTCCAGAAAAATGCGTATATCGTATTCAAAAATTTTGCGCACCAAAACATGGGTCGTCACACATGTTGGGTCGCATGATCACATTCTTCATGTGGTTGATGTGAAATCCGATGGTAATTGCGGGTATCGTGTCGTTGTCGTAGGCCTTGGTCTTGGGAAAGATGGTTGGCAACAAGTGAAGATTGATAATAAGTGAGCTAAATAGTTTTAAAGCCCAATTGGTTTTACCAAGGTACAACAAATGAAGGAGTCATTAAACTGTGACCAATCATTAGCACCACTAAATAAATGAATGACGCTACCAGACATGGGTTTATTAGTGGCAACTACTTTCAATGTGGTGTTAGTCCATTTGTCAAGTGACCAATGCATGACGTTCCTCCCACTGAGCAATGAAGCCTCACCTTTTCAAATAATAAATATAATCGGAATGCTTCAAGTTTATGGTGGCCACTTTGCCAGGGTAATCATTTTATACTTTAATTATAATTTGGTCAATAATTATGCGTAAACTAATTATTTTCATTCTATATAGGTTTTGTTCAATCCAAATTCACCTACTCCACCAATTTTGAAAAAGTGGCATGCAAACTGATATCCACGGCAGAAGGTTTGGCCTACTACTATAGTATTTTAGATGTATATGAAAGAAAGATGTACGAAGCGAAGAAGTTATAAGTTGTATTACTTCATAATGTATTAGTTTGTTTCCATTTGTGTAATGGAGTTTGTAATAGATCACACTGTGAATACTTTAATATACATATTACATAAATGCTTATTTAAATTATTTGAGCGCATGAGACCCATCTAAGACAATATTCAAGTTATTTTCTATATAACTTGGTATCTGCAGAAATAGATGTTTCAACATTGTGATGAACTATTGTCTTTATTTAACATAGTTCATAGGATAAATGAAATCTAATATGAAGTGAAAATGTGATTCAAAACCTAAAGCAAGTTAATAATTTACAAGGAAAATCAAATATTAAATTAGCTTGTCTAGGCATTGTTGGTTAACTCCTATTTTCAGAGACATTATAGTCCAAATTTTATCATTTAATCAACTCCTTATGGCTGCCATAGTTAATTATATATCAACTGAAAAAATGAGTTTCAGCATTGGGTTGAGACCCATCAGTAGTTGGCCTGAGACCAAACATTTGGGTCTTGGTCCTAGGTGGATGAGACCCACTCAATGGGTTAATGGGTCTTGGCCCTATCTGGTTGAGACCATAGGTTCAAGACCCATTTGTTCAGTTGATAATTTCCATTTTCCTTTTATATTTTTAGTTAGTTAATGTTGTTATAATTGTCTTGACTTCTAAATTATAAGAAAAAAATTGCCTATTTGAATAATTAATTAAAAATTAAAAATATGATTGTGCTCCAATATGAAAGGAAACCTGATAGGGTAATTATGTGCATATATAGGTAATTTGCCTTTTAATCTCAGTTATTGATATGTGAAGTTGGCAAGTGCCTACGCATAAAAAAGGTTCTGAAGGAAGCAAAATTTTGGTACATATAATAGGTTAAGTTTACATATATTTCAATTGAATAATGCAATTAATAATACTAATATTATTACTAAAATGAAATAATTAGAAGTATCATACGATATGACAATTGAAATATTGTTCAAAGTCATTACAATGCTACAAAATAAATTCATCTAATTATCACATTAGACCCTTCGCTTTCTTGTAAAAACCCTTTGAACTAGCTACGACGATCCAGTGTTTTCTGGCACAATGGGGGTCGAAGGCGTATTCACCTCATCAACATTCCTAGAATGAACTACTCCTTGATTGTTAAGGCCTGAGAGCACATCGATCATAGAGTCTACACAACTAACAGTTACACCATACGATTGTTGCTCTTTAGGCAGTGATCTTCACTGTAGGCCAATGTCGAGTGCAATCCAATTCCACTGCCACAAAAAATAAAATTCCTAAAAGATGGACATAAATTCATTGTTGTTTAAATGATCAACATAAATAATGAATTCTTACCTGGACAAAATCATTGTCTAAAATGTGGCTGTTATGTTCAGTCTCAATATCTAGGTTTTTGACAATAGGATGAGATATTGATGAGAACCACTCCATATAACTTGGTGATGACTCCCATGGATGATGTATCTCATTCCTTGAACACTTACTGCTAAAACATGGTTTGCCACCTCTCCCACAATTGCAGAATAAACATATGCCTCACTACATATTTACTTCTAGTGGCCTCTCACTCTGCTTTTATTAGCTCAATTGGAGCGTCAGGTATTGTCTATACATTTCCTAGTTGTCGAAAAAATTCTATTAGGGTGGTATGGCTCTATAATTTCTAAACAGTTAATCAGCCAAATGTAAAAAGACACCTCCAATACGAGGCACACCCGCTCTTGAGTCCCTATAGAAATCCTAGTAAAACTATAAATAAATAACTACTTTAAGTTGTAAATAACAAAACCACATACTTATAAGTAAAAGATTTCAATAACATGTAATACTTACCTCATGATGACGCAATTGCTCAATTGTTCGACGTAGCGTAAACATGTATTCATCATTAAGACCTATCTCCATCCTTTGGGTCCACATTTTGATGCGCAGTAAGTTATTGTAATAGTGGGGATTAATGCATGGACGAGTAAAAGGAAAATGATCATATATCCATCCTTATAGAAATCACAAATTCAAACAACCATCATATATGAATGTATATAGAAAACACAAATGTTTGAGGTTTTATAAGGGTGACAAATAAAACATACCTCAAGTACGCTGAGATACCCTGCAACCTGAAGACCTTGGCTCGTGAAACACTCCCAAGTTAGCGGTATAAAAATGCAAGAGCAGCTATTCTCCAAGCATACGACCTGATTGTGTTCACATTCTTTATGAGCTGAAGTAAGGAGACATGACCTCATGTACCGCTCTTATCAGTAAACAATGTGCTGCCCAGTAGATACAAAATGAAAGCTCTAGCAGTTGCTTCAACATTGTAATATTCATTCATATTCTCTTTGGTCGTACCAGAAATTCCTTAGCCATCTCTTACTTATGCTGAGCCCTTTGGCCATTTTAATATCTTCCACGACTTCTTCAAAAATGGCAAGGCACTCATACACCAATCATACAACAACATCAAACTTGATCAGTTTTACTAAAATCGATTGGCCTATCATTGGAATACAAAGAAGAATGAGGACATCGTCAAGTGTAATCGACTTTTTACCGAATGGGAGGTGAAATATGTTTGTTTTTGTATTCCACCTCTCAAAGAATGCCAAATAAGTGTTCTATTAGCATAGCTATAAGAACATGTGATCAACGGGCTCAATCTGGATATATTGATGATAACCTCTAGGTGAGCCTCTTGTGGGTGACATTCAAGGTCCCAAGCCTTTATCAAATTCTTTTGGTTTATACACTTCAGTGGGCCTAGATACTAAACTCACAAAGGTTTTTTTTTCCATAAAATAGATTATTCATAATTCATTGTTGAAAGAAAAGAATATTTGACTATAATAAGTATAAGGATTAAAATTAGCCACGTTCTTTCGTATTGTTGTAGCAACATGGTGCTTAAAACTCTTAAGAATAGACAGATCAGGCAGACAACCAGGAAAAGGTCCAAAAACATATTCACCTTCTTCATACTCTTTAGGAACATAAGCTTCTTCATGTTCCTCGGCTTTTTCTCCTTGTTGTGAATAATGTGTGGAGCTTTTATTGACTAACAGAAAATTAGATTTTGCTACCACCATAGCTCTCCTAAGTGATGCCGTCAATGGAGACCTTGAAGAATATGCACGTTTTGACTGAATGCTTTGTCTATTTCTTACATCCATTGTCTTTTTTGGTGTCATTTCTACAAAAGATACAACTAATCATTAATTCATTATAATATTCAAATGCAAATAAAAAGATAAATACAAAACGAAAAAAATGGCATTTAGGGGGTATCGGCCACACAGGGCCAAGACTATTTGAAGAGTCTCGCTATAGTGGGTTGACACTCTCTAGAGAATCTCGGCCACATAGGGTCGAGAGTGTATATACACAATTGCTCATCCGTTTCTTGCAAATAATACACAAAAATGGAGGTTACATCATCAAAACTACAATAAAACAGCTTTAAAACACACAGAAAATACAAATCTTGCCAACTCTAAGTTTCTTTTTAGAGGTTTTGTTCAAAGTCTGGTGATGGCTCAAGATTCAGTGGTAGTATGACTATGGCATTGTTAACAGCTGGAAATGGACTCATGGTGGCTGGTGCAATGGATTTCTGGTGAAAAAATAGGTGGAACTTGGCTCAACGGCGGCGACGACGGTGAAGAGGAGGTTGAACAGTGAAGGTGAAGAAGAGACTTTGGTGGGTGGGTATGAGTGATTAATGAGGTTAGTTAAGATTTAAATAAAGGTATTTCAGGGTTTTCAATAAGAGAATGGAGTGAATACAAAAAATATTTAAATTGGGTAGGATGAGCTTAGTGTTAGGGGTGAAGATATCCACTATTGGGTTGATTTTAGCCCCACTTAAAAAAAGAAAAAAGAGAAAAAGAGCAAAATAGGCCTCATACCTTTTTTAAATCCCTTTTTAGATAGAAATAAAGTGTATTTCCCCATTAAGAAAGTTCATGATAGTTGGCACCGTTTCAATGCCTACCTATATCAAGTGGACTACTTGCCTAGCTGCTTAGCTCAATAGGTAGCAATATTAAAAAACAAAAGAGCACAATTGATGGCGAACAGATAGCACCCTTAAAAAGGCACTTCAAATTGGCGCACCTATCTTTACAGATGTCTCTCTTGAAGAAGTCGTGTAACGACCTACATTTTTGGACATTTAGTCGACGGGTTCGACATGTATTTTCATGTTTGAATGAATGAATTATAAATAAAAAATATATGATTTTATAGAAATATGTGATTTTTATAACAATTGTATTAATTAATTTGTGTATTAAATGAGAAATAAAATAAATAATTAATGGTGATAATATTAATAATAATAAATATTATATGGTGAAAATTTATTTGATGATGAAATGAATTAATTAAATCTTGCATACATATATAAAAATATACATACATATATACATATATACATGATTGTATGTATATATTAAAATGGAAAAAAAGAATATATATATAGATTAATTAATGGTGAGTTGTTGGGATAAAGAAAGACAAATAAAGAAAAAAGTAAATCAAAAATGGGAAAAAAAGAATATATATAGATTAATTAATGGTGAGTTGTTGGGACAAAGAAAGACAAATAAAGAAATAAATAAATAATGTTAAGGAGATAATGAGATGAGTCATGTAATAGATAAAGGAATAGAAAAAAATTTATTAATTAAGAGGAGATAATGTGTATGATGGGGGAAGATAAGAGAAGATAAGAATTATCTTTAACATTTATGAGGTGTGGGACCCACCAAAACCCATCCCTATATAAAGAGTTGCTCCCCTCTCATTTTGCTTACATTCCATTCTCACTCAAATTTGCTCAATCGGGAAATTGAGAATAAAAAGAGAAGAGAAAAGAAAGAAAAGAGAAAAAGAGGAGTTGTCGTTCTTGAGGATTTGACATTTTAGATAAATAATTTTTATCACTTTTCAATTTAGAATTGCTATGCAAGTTATGAATTACAGTTTTTCTAGTATAGTTTTTGATATATGTTATAGTTTATTGTGTGACCCAAAACTAGGGTTTATTTTTACTAAGATTAAAATTACACAATATATATATATATATCTATATATATATATATATATATATATATATAGATATATAGTGTTCGGATTAACGAGTAAACCATAGATATGTAAACTATTTGTACCTTTATGAACCCTAAGAATTTATATGGTAGTTGGAAGTTAACATATAGAGGGTATACCATTAACACTGAAATTTTAGTTAGCAGGTATTGAAATGTCCAGAATGAAATTTTGAACTCTATGACACTAGAATTAAGATTTTTGGAGGTTAATTGATATATTAAATTTGCATTTATGCAATTTGAGGATTAATTAATAAATATAAAAAAGAAATGTATATAAGGTAATATAATGTTGAATAATAGGAAAAATGTTATATAATGTTGTGTAACATTATGAAATACTTATTGCGAAAAAATGTGTAATATAGAAAATAATTAAATTTTTTCTATTTACTGTATTGAATCACCAAATTTATAAAAATGGTTAGTTATTGTGTACCAAAAGTGAGACACATGTCAACAATATAAATTTTTGGTATTTTGGGTCAATATTAAGCGCTTACTGACACAAATTGATATTGTTAACCATGTTGACCCCGTCAGTTAGACAGGTCAGTGTGTAACACCCCGACCCCCTATCCTCGCGGGTTCCCTCGGGCTGCGCACTGATAAGGTTCGCTTGCTCGACTGGGGAAGCTACCACTGCATCGTCCGCTGAGAGTCGGAGCACTACTTAATTCAATCTCACTCTATTTGTTTTTCTTTCTATTTCTTTCTATCTTTCACGTAGTAATAAAATTAATTTAAATATACACAATTTTTTTTTGAAATAAGTTTCTAAGTGATTAAAATGGATCAGTAAAATTTCATATAAAAAGGGAAACATCAATTGAACGAATTCCTCCTGCATCTTCGTTAGTGTGACGTCCAGGAGGAACTTCTCGTAAAATACCTGCCTAAACTCTTCGCAGGTCATTAGGCTAACATTGATGGTCGGGTTTGCCTTTACCATCCACCACCAACTTCTAGCTGGTCCCTTAAATTAATGGGTAGCCAATGCAACCCAACTAGGACCCATTACTCTTAACACATCCAGGTGTTCTTCTAATTCCTAGTACCAATGATCAGCTGTTAAGCTATCAGTAGTACCCATGGAATTGTGATGGTCCTAGTTTCTTCAGTTCTAACAAAAACTTTCTATGTTTACTGTCTTCCAATTCCTTTTATTACTCCTGACAATTTGGAATCTCAGATGCTAGCATTGGCTGTTGCATCGGAATCTGTTCTTGCACCTGCGACTATGGTGTTGCCTGTGGTATCATTCGAGCTAGTGTCCGCTCTATTTGTTCCATTACTCTTCTGGTGATTTCATTCATCATGTGTTCCATTCTAGCCTCTGCCATGCCGTTTTGCACTTCCTGAAAGTTGGTGTCGTCGGATGTAGCACCTTTTGTTGCGTATCTCCTAGGTCCAGCCATTATCTACACATTAACGCTAATTTAGTATTCGTTCCTACTGTTTTGTTTAATCCGTTCTATCATGACTCTAGATTCATGTCTCTAGGTTCTCGATCTGTTTAGTGGCCTAATGATTTATTCTTCTAAGTCACTTTTGTTTCTTTTGGGTATAGTGTTTGGTTTCATACAAGTAGTAAGATCATCATGCATTCAATCATTCAAGAAATTCATGCTAGCATAATAAAATTCTAGGCTTCCGCCTATGCCTCCAGGTTCATGTATCCCATACCACCCTTGCCCTTTGACATAGATTTCCACATTAAGATTTCACTACAACCAACCAATTTTGCAAGTGTCTCTATTTCTAAGGCTTCCCAAGCCCTACTATGCTTGACTGTCCCATACTAGCCAAGCATAGGAAACAAGTTCGTCCAAAGCCACCGATCATTCACCAAACATGGTCCGTCATTTTCCCAGTTCAGGATTCTTCCATACCCTTGAATTCCTATGTGTCCCATACCACATAGAAACCAAGGATATGAGATCCTCCCGATCTCATGGCCTGACCAAACAAGTGTTTGTGTTTCACACGTTTTCAGTCTCTAACTTATGTTGTAAAAGTTTATTCATGATTCACTATGCGACCCTTGGCAACCCCCTAGTTTCTACTTAAGGTCACTTCCCTTGACTTAGGTTCTCAAATCGTTGTTGGCATCTCCTTTGGACCATAGTGAATTCCTAGCCTTTAATTTCCACCTCCTAGTTACATTTCGTAAGAAAATAAGTGTATTCTTCAATTCTGACTACTCGTATGAGCTGGTGGGACAACCTCTAGATCGGACGCCAGGAACGAAGTCTGCTTAGCAACCATGCTTTCTAGAATGAGATAA
This sequence comes from Tinospora cordifolia, assembly GCA_030144865.1. Taxonomy (NCBI): domain Eukaryota; kingdom Viridiplantae; phylum Streptophyta; class Magnoliopsida; order Ranunculales; family Menispermaceae; genus Tinospora; species Tinospora cordifolia. The sequence goes on along the minus strand of JAJIYU010007823.1, from coordinate 10,556 downwards.
CCCATCTCCCTTTCAATGTTTAGCTTTACTCAAGACTAGGCTTATCCACTATCAGCTCAACTTGTAATCTTTGTATCCAAACAAAACTGTTGAAAACCTATATCTTTTTTTCAAAAAACAAAATTTCAAAATCATTTCAGTTTTCAAAACAGGAGGTAAGGCTTCTAAATTAAATAAATAAATAGTCTTACCTAACTAAACAATTTCTTCTAATTCTTGCCCAAAACATCTAAAGCCCAGGCTCTAATACCACCTTTGTAACACCCTGCCTCTTGAGCCCCATCGTCCGCGACATCCAACAGTCTAATTTTCATTGATCACATATCTTGGGCCGCCCAAGAGATGGGTCTTTATTACATTTCTTTTCTTTTTCTATGAGATTTCCTGTGCATATAAGTCTATGTACAAAAATCTTTCATAGATACATAAATAAAATCTTTTATTTATTTATTCTAAAATTTTGAATACATGAACCCTTACAAGAGAAAATAAATTCAAAACTAAAATAAATTATTCGATTTGGGCCCACATGCACTACAATAAAAAAATTCCTAATAAATGACCTTCCACGTTAGCTGATAAATTAATTTTCTAAAATATGAAAAATGAGGGGGGTGAGCTAAAAAGCCCAGTGAATCGTTCGATCTATTTAATTCATTATTTCAACCAAATAATACAAGCATATCAAACACTTTGAGGGATATTGCAGTCATAATTTAGACCGAACAGAGATAACCTCTATGCTTCAGATCTAGGGAGAGAGATCAATTCTGAAACTCAAACCCATCTCCAGTGGGATCATTCCTAAAACCCGTTCCATTCTAGTGTCAGTCTTGGCAACCAGTTCCAATTCTACATGGAACACAGAAAGCCCGTCCCTGTACCGGTATGTGGTTGAAATCTTATTTAATCTTATTTTTGGTACATAAGCAATATAAATAAATATTTCAACAATAATTAAGTATAATATCATAAATCATCAAAAACACGAATTTTCGATTTCTGATGTAGAAGATTGTACGAGACGCAACTACAGAGCATACTCTTTCAAACATGATAGGTGACTTTCGATTTCTGATGTAGAAGATTGTACAAGACGCAACTATAGAGCATACTTTCTCAGTCATAGGCAATATAATAATTTAAAAACATTAATTAAACTAAGTACAAAAGCAAACATTATTTAAATCAAAATAATAAATTAAAAGAAAGGGAAAGAATTTCACCTTGAGAACGCTTCCTAAATTTGTGTAGCACTTCGTTGCTACTACTTCGCAGGCTATTTAAAATAGCTCAAGAAAGGAAAAGGGATTGAGGGTGCCAATGTTGCGACCCCTTCGTAGGTGACGTCATGACCAGCATGAAATTCTCAAACATGTCAGAACTCTGACATGTCCGAAAATCCTATAAGCCTTCTGAACCAAATCACCTAAGTTTCCTAAAAATCTTGACACAATCTCCTCTAAAAATATAAAATGTCACAAATTTCAAAACACCTGATAATCACAATCAATATACAAAAACCACATATTTTTCTTCATCTAGACAACCATACATCCACAAAATCTATCATTTGTTCTGATAATACATTCAGATGACAACATATTTTTATTCATTTCCCAAAATAATAATCTAACTAATGATTACACTTCTCACATACTATTAACTTCAAAAAACCTAGTAACAATTTCACATCATCTTCCCTTTACCTTTCTTGTCAGTACCTAGAGAAAATGATTGAGAATGGAGTGAGCAAACAACAAGCTTAGTGAATAATCTAACTTATGATATTATACAACCATCATATTTATAAAAATATGCGAAGTAAAACAAATTTAAATCACTTGAGAAATGAAATAAACGTAACATACATGCATAATTTAAAGTGTGAACATGCATTTGATTTTAATAACATGCACTCTTTTAAAACATGAGCTATCTCCTTCCTTCTAGATAACAGAGTGAATCTGCTCCTCACCGCGCAAATGAGGAGTGCACCGGACCTCTAGTTATCCAATTATCTACTCATTATTATCTCATTCATCTCATGCCAAGAATGCACAAACCAAGATTGCCACAATGGTCAATCATGTGAGTCTGTTCCCAGAGACTATGACTAATAGAAATGCTGCCATGTCAATAACCTGCTTAGGTACGTAATTGACATGCTACAATGCATCAAAATCATTTCATGAAATTCAAATAAGTATGAAATGCGATATATATCATTCTATTTAATCAAAAGCAACAGTTTTAATTTAATACCAATGTCAGATATAATATCACAAGTAAAGATTACTCAAAAATTACTGTTCAACCAGTTCCTAATATCCAATAACAGTCTAGTTCCATAGTACCAATCAAATCCTATCATCACAAATCATCTTACATGCATCAAATCAAATTCAACTCATTTGAATTTATTTTATAAATCATTTTTCACGTATTTATCGCTCCTATTTGACCCAAGATATTCATTTAATTCCACCACCTATTGGTGCACATTAACTCGAATATACTTAATAATCTTTGATATTACTTTTCTGCTCATATAAAATAATATTATAGTAGAAAATATCAAAAATTAGCTTTAATTATATTTTTATTAAAAATTCCATTTTCAATAAATAACCCTATGGGTCAATTGCTCACCAAAATTCCAATTGATATCCAAAATTTATGAATTTGGTATCGATGGATACGTATTTTCATACTTTACAGTCCTATGGGTTTCAATCAAGGTTTTATTGCGGTTTAACACCATCAAAACCCCATACAAAGGTTATAAAACTCTGGATATTTATTTTAGAATATACAAGATAAACAAATGGAAACTAACTATATATTTGAGATCTACTTAGTACCAGGAGTATTTTGGTATAACTTTTACTAACTTTTACTCACTGTGGAAGAATACTCAATTTTTTGGTACAGGTATAAAACACTATCCATGGTAAAAATTATACCCTTTAGAATTGTAGTACTAGGCTTAATTAACATTTTAGCAACTAGAATAGGAGAAAATTACTTACCTATGTGTCGAATATGGAAAAAAATCAAAATTTCCCTCTTTTTCTTCTCTTTTCTGTCTCTGTGTTTTCTGAAGTTGGAAACCGAAGAAAGAAGAAAAATCACGATGGAAATAAAATATCCACCATTGATTTGATTTTATATAACCCAAATAATCCCAATTTTACCCTAGTTTAGAAAAATTAATTCTTTAAACACTAACCTTATATAACTTATTCCCAATTTTACTTTTGTTTTAATTCCATAAATACTTACCTTATATAAATTAATTCCATAACCATACACCTTATATAAATTAATTCCATAACCATATACCTTATATAAATTATTTTCATTTTTATCCTAAATCATATATATACTTATATAATTTTTTTTTTAATATTTTTGATATTTTTGCTCCAGTTCTTCTTTTTTTTTTTTTTTTCTCAAATCAGTTAAAAAAGGCCCCCTTAAATAACCTTTTTGTTTTCCTATTTTTTTCCAACTTAAAACAACGTGATTTATTTTATTTCTTTAATAAATATTGTAATAAACATTTAAATCATAATTTTCGAACATTTTTATATTTATTTAGTATTTTTAAAAATTCATTTATTTCTTCTTCGCGAACCTCGTATATATATATATATATATTAAACCTTATTTATACATGTATGTACGTGTACAATACATACTTATACACTCATACGTCATGTCAACGTGTCATTAAAGAAATTTGGGTCGTTAAAGAAATTTGGGTCGTTACAATCTCCTCAACTTAAAGAATTTCGTCCTCGAAATTTAAATTAAATGAACATACCTTAAGTAGTGAAGAGATTTGGGAACTGCTCTCACATCATATCCTCACGCTTCTAGGTTTGCTCCTCATTGTCATGAAATTGCCATTTGACTCTAACTAGAGGAATTTCTTTATTTCTCAATTTCTGTATTCTCCTATGAACTATTTGTATATGTTTTTCTTCATAACTGGTATCCTCCTCAACTTGTAACTGAGTCAAATCTAAAACATGTGTCAGATCCGAATAATATTTGCGCAACATAGACACATGAAATACATTTTGAACACTAGCTAATTGACCTTTCTGTGGTGAAACCTTCAACAAGACCTGATCACAAATTGTAAACTCCAATGGTCTATGCTGATTATCAAAATAGTTTTTTTGGCGATCTTGAATTGCTTTAAGTTTCTACCTAACCTGCTTAATCTTCTCTGTGTGATCGGCAATAACCTCAGGCCCCTGTAGTTGTGATTCTCCAACCTCATACTAACATGTCAGAGATCTACAAGGTCTATCATAAAGAATCTCAAAGATGCTATACCAATACTAGCCTAATACTGTTATTATAAGCAAACTCACACAAATAAAGATACTTATTCCAGTTCCCACCAAACTCCAATATACAAGCCTTGAGCATGTCCTCAAGCATTTGAATAACTCGTTCAGACTGTCCGTAGGACTGATGATGAATGTGGTCCTGAGACAAATACGGGTCCCTAACCGAGTCTGGAATGACTGCCAAAACCTCGAAGTAAACCTCGAATCTCTATCCGACACAGTAAATACAGGTACCCCATTCAATCTCACTATCTATTGCATATACAACTTGCTCAGCTTGCCCACAGAGTCTTTGATGTTCACTGGAAGAAAATGGGTAAATTTTGTCAACCTATCAACAATTACCCAGATGTCATCATATCTACTTGGAGTCCGTGGTAATCCAACAATAAAATCCATCGTGATATGTTCCCATTTCCAAACTGGAATGGATAATGGTTGCATCTGCCCTCCAAGCCTCTGATGTTCAGCCTTTACTTGCTGACACACTCCACATTTTTGTACATATTCACCTATATCCTTTTTCATTCTATGGCACCACACTGTTCTTTTCATATTATGGTACATCTTGGTCGTTCTTGGATGAATAGTGTACTGTGATCTGTGTGCATCCTGAAGTAACTTAGCCCTAAGCTCTTGGTGAACTGGTACCCATATCCTCCCTTGGAATCGTAAGATACCATCAAAATCTCGATGCCAATCATTTCGATCAGAACTATTAGCCCAAGAATCATACATCCCAAAATCTGAATCATGTTGCTGCAATTCCTTAATCCTTTGACTTTGGACATCTATCAACCTCATACGCATTTGAGCGCATATGCCCAATGAAACATCAACAGAAAATGTACTCATGACTGTAGTCTGTTCTAACATCCGCCATTCGTGAGCCATTTGACAAGCCACAACTCCAACTTCAGTCCGTTTCCTGCTTAATGCATTAGCAACAACATTGACTTTTCCACAGTGATACTCAAGATTAAAATCATAATCTTTAAGAAATTCTAACCATCTACGTTGCCTCATATTCAACTCTTTTTGATCAAACACGTACTTCAGAATTTTATGATCAGAGTATAATGTGAACTTCTCACCATAGAGATAACGTCTCCAGATTTTCAAAGCAAACACCACTGTCGCTAATTCTAGATCATGTATTGGGTAATTCTTCTCATGCACCTTTAATTGCCCAGATGCATAAGCTATTACTCTACCCTCTTGCATCAAAACATACCCCAAACCTGAATGTGATGCATTATTATAAATGACTAGTTCCTTCCCGGGCTCTGGAAGTACTAGTATAGGTGCAGTAGTCAACTTCATCTTCAAAGCAATAAAAACTTCTTCACATTCATCAGTCCACACAAAGGCCACAGTCTTCTGAGTTAGCGTAGTCAGTGGAGCAGCTATGTTAGAAAAATCCTCCACAAATTTCCTGTAATATCTTGCTAAACCCAGAAAACTTCGAATTTCAGTCACCGTGGTTGCTCTGGGCCAGTTGATAATAGCCTCAACCTTTGAAGAATCTACAGAGACCCCCTCTATACTTACCACATGACCTAAAAACTTCACTTAATCTATCCAAAACTCACATTTACTAAACTTTGCATACAATCTATGTTCTCTCAAGGTCTGTAAAGTAGTCCTGAGATGTCATTCATGCTCTTCCCGAGTTTTGGAATAAATTAGAATATCATCAATGAAGATAATGATGAAGTGATCAAGATATGGTTTAAACACCCTTTGCAATAAATTCATTAACATAGCAGGTGCATTGGTTAACCCAAATGGCATAACCAAAAATTCATAATGTCCAAACTTTGTTCGAAAAGCTGTCTTGGGTATATCCTCTTCCCTAATCCTCAGCTGATGATACCTTGATCTCAAATCAATCTTTGAAAAGTATTTGGCTCCAATTAGCAGATCAAATAAATCATCAATTCGAGGAAGTGGATATTTGTTTTTTATAGTTACCCGGTTTACCTAACGATAGTCTATACACAACTGTAAACTCCCGTCTTTTTTCTTCACAAACAACACCGGTGTTGTAACCACCCAAATTTTTCAACCGGACCTCCGTTCACGTGTTGTCTCACGTGGGGATCATCATCCGATGATAAGTTGGCATGCTACCTAGTTCTTTCTGGTTTTTGCAATTTAAACTAATTTTTAAAATAAGATTGAGTCAGAAATACAAATAAAAATATGCAGCACAATAAAATCTCGATCAAAAGCTTCGGTTATCATTAGTACTATAGTCAAAAGAGTTTTTCATTTGTACATTGACAAAGCATTCGCATACATATCATTAGTAAAATAAAAGGACACAACCACACACTGACTAAGCTTACATATTATAACAAAAAGAGAAAGTATTACCCAGCTACTTCGAAAACAAAACAAAACTAGTACAGATGACGTCCGGTCAAACCTCGTCTCGGTGGTTACCTGTAAGATAGATATTGGGTGAGCTCAAAAGCCTAGTGGATCATCTCTATACATCACAAGCATTATACAAACCAAAATCCAAAACATTCAAACACTTGTACACATTATGCGTTTCAACCAATTATTTGTTTCAGTTGTGGTCTATGACTGGAAGAGGGTTGAGATGCCTCTCGGTATCTCCTGTGATCTCGTCTAATCATAGAGAGTCTCGAGAAACTATCTAAAATCAGTCAAGTCCTTAGCATCGTAGCCTAAGAGAGGGTAATTCCTGCAGCCTCGTACTAACTCCCAAAGACTACTAGCTGAAATCCACAACTACGATTGGGAATACTTACGATCTGCCTTGTGGCACGTCGGTCTCAAACGGTGACATATAAGAGATATCACCTCGACCTGCCTCGAGCTCGTCGATCGCACCGGTACGTGGTTTCTTAATGATCCTTTAATCTTATTTTAGTTCATGATTGAAAAACATTATGATCTAGCACACACATAACATTTATCATGAAATATGAAACTTCAATTTAAAGGAAATAAATGAAGAGATCTTTAGCATTGCACATAATGGAATTTAAATAACAGACCATTCATTCATAGCATACTCAAAACAACTGAGTTCATATCATTTCATAGTATAAATTCATTTAAGCTACCAGATTAATGTTTTGAACTTAAATTCGCATAATACTAATGAGAGAGAGAATCACGCCCACCTGAATTCTTGGGCGATTTCCTCCCCTTCGTCGCTAGCGATCGTCCTAGAGATTTTTATCTGCAAAATAATTGTAGCGTAATGATTTCTCAATCAACATTCCTATTAATTTCCCTACTAATAATTTTCATGAGGAATTAAATAAATTTTGGGAATGTTTGGTGTCATTACTAACTTAAATATTCTTGAATTTCTCTTTCTTTTTGTTATAGTCAAATTATTCGCAGAATAATTACGAACAAAATAAGACTTCTGTTTGTTAAACCTTTAGTCTTATTAGGAGTTGACGATCTTTAATTTCTCACTATTACGTGAAATTTTCTACTAAAATTATTTATAGCACTCGTTCAAGTGATTATTCATTTGTTTTCCTACTTGAATAATTTAATATTGTATAAATGACTTCTAATTCTTCTTAATTTATTGATTTTAAACTATGAATTATTTTAAATACATTCATTAATTTGTTTTTTCATTTCTCAATCTAGCATTTTATAATTCCTAATTCTAACTAATGTATATTAATGTATATGAATTTCCTATACTATCTTATGATATTATTCAATCTACATTAATAAGCTCATTATACTTTGATTACCAAACAACCATGCTTAATTTCATAATTGAAAATCCATTAATTTCCTTACCTCTTAATTTGGTCAACCCACTAGTTGACGAAGGAGTTGCCACCACGGATGGTTTCTTCTCTTCTCTGTCCAGCACGTTCCAAGCTAAAACTCAAATTTTCTTCTCCTCCTTCAATCTTGCAAAAACCAAATCTCAGTCACTCCTAACTATTCGGTGCTTCGGTTCAATCAAACTCAGCATTGTCTCAATTCCTGAAATCACCATGATCAACCATGACTCAATGGAATTCAGAAAATGAACCAACTCACCATGAATCCGATCCATTCAACCAGAAAATTGCTCTGTTCCTTCTTGATTCACTTCCAGATAGCATTCATTGAAATCTAGAGGAGTAATTTAAATTCCAAAATCGCACATTACCTCCTCTGTTCTTCTTCTCCACGAAATTTCTGCTATTTAGCTCTGTTCCACCGAAATTTTAGCAGCTTACTGCGTTCAGCTGCTCCCGCACCCCGTTCTCTCCTCTGTTTTTGGTTGCAGCAGCCGAGCTTCTCTCTTCCAACTCCAAAGCTCCCTGCCGGGCTTCTCTCTTCCAACACGAAAGCTCCCTGCCGGTCTCCTCTGTTTTTGGTTGCAAATTCTATGCTCTGTTTCGTCACCAACCTAGAAATCAAACTGCTAACATTCTTCTTCCTTCTTCCTCAGTTTCCTTCTTCTTCTCTTTGATAGTTGCAGCCGTTTTCCTCTTCTTCTTCAATGTTACAGCTGCTTCTTCTTTTTCTTAAAAGCTCTGCAATTTCCTCTCGTGACTAACGACTAGCGCACGACTTCGTTTTCCAGCTCCCTTTACTCTGACCAGCTCCCCTATTTATAGATGTAGTGAGCTTTCTCGAAGCACTCGATTCACCGCCCATGAACTCTCTCGACTGTCTCTCCACCGATAACCTTCGAAGACCCCCGAAATTTCTTATCCTAGTTTAGAAAAATTAATTCCTTAAACACTAACCTTATATAACTTATTTCCAATTTTACCTTTGTTTTAATTTCATAAATACCTACCTTATATAAATTAATTCCATAACCATATACCTTATATAAATTAATTCCATAATCATATACCTTATATAAATTATTCCCATTTTTACCCTAAATCATATATATACTTATACATTTTTTTTAATATTTTTGATATTTTTGCCCCAGTTCTCCCTTTTTTTTTCTGCAATCAGTTTAAAAAGACCCCCATAAGTAACCTTTTTGTTTTTCAATTTTTTTTTCAACTTAAAGCAACATAATTTATTTTATCTCTTTAATATATATTGTAATAAAAATTTAAATCATAATTTTTAGACATTTTTATATTTATTTAATATTTTTAAAAATTCATTTATTTCTTCTTTGCGAACCTTGTATATATATATTAAACCTTATTTATATATATATGTACGTGTACAATACGTACTTATGCACTCGTACGTCATGTCAACGTGTCATAAAAGAAATTCGGGTCGTTACAACCAAGAAGGACGTAGAGAGAAAGTAAGGAGTATTATTATTGTTCTTGTTGGAATAAATGAAATGAGGGGGAAGAGGGGTTTATATAGAGCCTCTGGAGGTCAATTCCGTCCTTTTTCAGCCTTGCTAAATTGAAAAACTTCCATTTTTGTCTACTATGAGCTATGGTCAGCCCCTTCTGGATCCGTTTCACTTGTTCATTCATCTCTTGTACTAGTTTTGGCCCTGTGAGTACATGGTCCTTAAAGCTTACTCAGCAAGATGGAGATCTACAAAGTCTACCGTATAGAGCTTTGTATGGAGCCACTTTTATACTCGCATGGTAATGGTTATTGTATGCGAATTTCACTAAGTGCAAGTATTTGCTCCAATTACCCTTGAAGTCGAGGACACATGCTTTCAACATATTATCTAGTATCTATATCACCCTCTCAGACTCTCTATCTGTCTGAGGAAGGAACGCAGTACTCATGGTGAGTCTACTGCCTAGTTCCTTTTGTAGGCTATGCCAGAATTGAGATGTGAATTTGGAATCTTTGTCTGATACAATGGTCCTAGGTACACCAGGTAGCTTTACTATCTCCTTGACATACATTTCTCCCAGTTTTCCAATTACGTTTGTAGATCAGATGGGTAAGAAATGAGCTACCCTTGTGAGTCGATCTACAATCACCCATACTGTGTCTTCATCCTTCTGGTTTCTAGGTAGGCTGCTCACGAAGTCCATTGCAATATTATCCCACTTCCATTCTAGGATCGGAAGTGGTTGCAACATCCCCAAGGGTTTTCTGTGTTTGGCCTTTATATGCTAACAGGTTAAACATTTAGAGACATACTTGGTTATGTTCCTCTTCATACCTTTCCTCTAATAAGTCTTCTTGAGGTTTTGGTGTATCTTATCACCTCCTAGATGCATCGTGTAGTTA
>JAJIYU010007822.1:0-18683 GCA_030144865.1 Tinospora cordifolia | reverse complement strand
TGAAGATTGCTTTCTAGAAGCCGAGCCAAAACCGCTGGAGCATCATACTGAAGCGTGTATGCCTCTGCTTCCACGTTAAGAATGCAATTATAAATAATATATATATTTATATATATAATATTAAATTAAGAATATAAGTATTCAATTTTTAGAATATGTAACAATCAACCAAGAACGATGTCACATGAATTTTTTTAACTTTAAAAATAAATAAATAATAGATATAAAATTTAATATCATTAAAAATAAGAACACTTTATATTATATTAGAGACTATTTTTTAATTTTATTGGCATTAATTACTATATAAAATAAATATTTCTTTCATTTTGATTATGCAACACTTTTTAATGAGTATAATTCATTTTTTGTATTGTAGACAGTTTAATAATATTGAGAACATAATATTATATAATATACAAAACATAATATGATATAAATTTTTTCTTTGTATTCCTAAAATTTAGTTAATAGTATTTTCTAATTAAATTTATGCACATTACGAGATTAAGTATTGTTAAGAGTACTATAAAACCTAAAATGGGAAGAACTCTTTCAATATAATTCTTTTTTAAGTCAAAAATTGAACTTGAAAATATCTAGTTGTTAGAATAAAGTGATCAATCAACATGCCAGTTATCTTTGCCGTTTGCATATGATAAAAAATTGGGCCCAAATAAAAACAGTTAAAGTTATATTTAGTTATAATTGGGGCCAAATATCTTTATGAGATTTAAAAATAAATGAAAGATAGTTTTAAGAAATAATAAAAGTATTATTTTTTTTTGAATAGTAGGTTTAAAGTTTTGTATTATGAATCAAAAGAATTTGAACTGAAACATCTTAAAAGAATTTAAATATAAATTATAGAGGCTATTTATGAAAGAATGCTTTCAAAATATTATTGATTTAAATGAATTTAAAAAATATTTGATAATATTTACTTTTAGCTAATTAATAATTAAAAATGCAACTTTTTGATTTGAGAAAAAATATAAGATGCCCAGTTATTTATTCATATTGTACTAGATCTTTTTGAAGTTTGAATCATGTAATAAAATTTTAAAATTTAAAATAAATAAAACTATTTCCAAATTAATGTTCCTATGCTAAAAATATGTATTTATGATTTATCTAGGGTTACCTGTTTTTTAAAGCAATTATCAAAAATATTTTCTAGAAAAAATCTCCATAAAAGGGCCAAAATCACAAAAAAAAAAAAAAAAGATGACGATTTTATGTTGATGCAAGAAAAAGAAGATGAGCGTTTGAAGTCAATTCCCACTTCTATATTTTATTTCATTTTTCTTAAAAAAATATAATTTTTTGTTTTCCCTCCAAACGTATATAAAAAAAAAAGAATTTTTTTCCCCTAAGTATGCGCTGTTTTTTCCTTGGGCATTAAGACTACCGTTACTGTTGAAAATGACGGCAGTTTACTTTCTATTAAAGTATGACTTCCTACTTCAGAAAGCTATATAATAACGCAGCATCGCAAACCTATGACCAATGGACTTGATCAAGAATCTTGCACAGAAGATCGGACGGTCAACTATGCGAAGTGTAGGTGAGTCGCCTTCGCAAAAAATGGAAACAACGTAACGTCAGGATAGTGGCAGTTCCGAGATTTCGGGTAACATAAAGGGGAGTTCTGATTCATCGGTTGTTACTATAAAATGCTCCCACACGAAGTGGAGTCCAGCACAGCACTTGTCGAAGCTTTTTGGCTAGAACCAATTGAAACAGCACAGGAGCAAGAATACGAAGAGCGAGTGTGGAATGTAGAAGAACAAGAATACAGTGGGATTAGCTAGGGTTTCTCTTTCGATTTTTTCGAGCGAAAGGTTATTTATCTTTTATAATTTTTGTTTTGATACTCCTGTGTGTTTCTGGTTCTTGTTTGAGGATTTTGATCTTTGATCATTGATCAATTTTCTGGAAGTGCCGTTTCTGAATCTTTGCGAATGAGTTGATTTGCGAGAATTAAAATTTTTTTTTTCTGGTAGAAATGCTGAGGTTTTTGTGTGGCAGATCTGCCGGTTGTTTTCTGGAAAGTTCTCAATTCAATTGCGCTGGTTGAAGTCTGTAATAGATTTTTGCGGTTCTTTTTTATTTTTATTAATTTAATTAATTTATTTTTAAGTTTGAACGACTGTTGAAGTTGTTTACATACTCGAAATGCACATTGCACGTGGCATTTAGAATTTCTCGGAGGATCTCACTCAAGTTTCATTTACTTAAAAACCATACGACACGAGTTAGCATCTTATATGCTGTTGTTGCGTTGTAAACATAAGTGAGAAGATATCAATGTTTCTGATTGCTGTGAGGTTGTGGATTCAAGTGAGATTCACATCAAGGATATTATAAAATTGTTGTGTATAGGATATGCTGGAAAAGAGAACAAAATTGAGAGAAGAGCTGAAGAAGATAATAGACAAAAGAATAAGTAGAACTTTCTATTTCTGTTAAGAGATTACAAAATTTATATTTGTGACAGTAACTATCTTAACTAACTAGTGAGATTGAATAACAAACTATTGTTTAATAACTTTAACCAACTAACATATGGCTAACAATGCAACCATAACGGCTGTCTCATTAGACCTTCACTAACTCAGGGTGCAAAGATTTGCCAGTCTGGCACTGGAACATAGCTCATAAAATTGTGGACTTGAAATGGCATTGGTTAATCCATCAGCAAGTTGTGCTCCTGATTGATTATGTTGAAAAATGATTTGTTTTGCATGACATTTTCTCTCTCAAAATGTATATCCAATTTAACATGCTTAGAACAAGTAATAATGTGTCGGATGGAATTTGCTATTGATAAGTTGCACATTGATTGTCACATTAAATAAGAGGGGGTTGAATGAGAGATGCATGCAGTGTTGATAGCAATGCTTTAGTCAACTTTAGCCTAGCTATGCTGTTAGCCAAGCTCCTATTCTCAACTTTAGTTGAAGAACAAGAAATAGCATTTTGTTTCTTAGTTTGCCATGTGACTAAGTTTAAATAAAAAAAGACATAGCATCTAGAAGTTAATTTGTCATTAGTGTGTGTCCCCAATTTGTATCACTATGTGTTGTGAGCTCAAATCGTTCCACTCTAGTAACATGGGGATCATTATTCAGAGAATCGGTTGTGTGCAAGCAATTCAAGGCAATTTCTAGTAGTCTTTAGTGCTCGTTGGGCCTATTGTTTGTTTATAGTACTCAATTCCCTACCCATTATTCCTAAACAAATATATCTTAGTATTCTCTTCACAATGATCCTATGAAATTGGAGTGGGATTTTGTATATATTGGGAAACTTTTTTGTCAAAAAAAAAAAAGCTATTTCAATCCTTGTAATTGTAACATATTGAAGCACATCAACAATCAATCAATCATTGTCCACAAGATCACTACCAGATTTATGTTAATTGGAGATGTCGGATGACTAGTCGTTAGAGTTGAGTTATGCTTTGTATGTTTGCATTGTGGGGTTTTTTTTTTAACAACTGCTTAATATATTTTGAAAAAGATGTAGCTCATCTATTTGTGAGTAACTTGAACTTCTAGGAAGCTCGCCGAGGTCCTTAAGAGAAAATGTTTTATGAAACTTGTGAACAAGATCTTGAATCATTGTAGGTTTATTTCCATTAATTAGGATATCATCCACATAAACTGTTTGTAACATGAGGAGAACAAGCTCTCACGCAATGACTGATTGGACTTACACATGAAACCAAACTCAAAATGCATGACACACAAGGAGTCAATAAAAGTTTGAGGAGCTTGTTTCAACCTATATAATGCCTCACGAAATTTGCAAACAAGGGGCTTAAAGTTGGACAAAATAAATCCAGGTGGTTGATGCACTTTTTTTTATATTTTATTTTACTTTTAATTTTTTTGAGCAAAAGACAAATGTACTCACTTGGGAAGTGTCCGGGTACCAATAGATGACAAGGCCCAACTAATCTCCCTACCAAATCATTGCCAAATACGTTTGAGAGAGGAATCAAACTGACAAACTTGTGGGTCTGACTTCGATCATCAAACCATACAACCAAATAATCACTTTCTTGTTTAGCACTCCATTTGGGAAAACTTTAATTATATTTATTTGTGAAACAATCCAACCATTTGTGACAGCAAGAGTGAGGACAACACTTATAGTGTTCGATTTCACCATAGAACTATCAGTTTTAATATAACTGACACTTGGTTATGGTATTCTTTTCCACTAATCTTGACTTTTATTGTTTATTAATGTATCCATTTGAATCTTCCATGGCCTTGAATGCTTATTTACAACCAACGACATATCGATCTTGAGGTAGCTCAACTAACATATCCAAGTTTGATTCCTTTCAAGTGCTTAGAGCTTATATGTTGTAGCCAACTTGCTGTGCTCATGATTTGGTGCAACCTCCATGGCTTAGGGTGCTTTAGCAAGCATATAGATTTTTGGTTTGAAATTAGTGAACTTTGCACAGGTTGGATTAGCAGTGAATATTGATAGGAATTGTGGATGACACAAATGAGTTATTAGCATGGGTGAATTGGTGATAGAATCGTGATGGTGATTCCAGGTATGCAAAGTGGAATTGGTAGTATAAACGATGATGTGGTAGAGTTGCAAAGCTAATGTCAAAGCTGTTGATTGGCTTGGCAAGCACAATATAGAACGACTAGTTGAAACTTAAGGAACAATGGGTACAATGGGTATTGTGGTAGAAGTAAAATGCTCTATTTTGTAATTTGAAAAAAGGGAAAGTATATTAATCAAATCAACATCTCATGAGATATACATTTTACCATTTAAGGTAAGGCATTCATTTCCTTGTGGTTTAAACTATAGCCAATGAAGGTACTTTGGGTACAACGAAACTCCAGCTTGTGAGAGTTGTAAGGTTTATGCAAAACTCGATATGAACAAATTAACTCTTGTTCATTGGTTTTGGAACTAGGAGAAGGTGTATAAAGGTTGGAAAATAGCTACATCTAGGACTTGTTAGACACATAGTGGCCATTGCTAAGTTTCCTTATTAGCAGGGTCTTGTGAGATACTTAATCTTTCATAAAACTTGAATGAGGACAAAATTCAAGATAGATTACCCTCACCAGTTTAGACATTGAGAAAATTCTTGGTGATGGGGTTGCAGTGGGACATGCAACAAGTTGTCAAGAAAAAGTAATTGAGAGGAATCAGGTGAGGGAAAATCTACCAATGTTTTTGATTGACAAACTTGAGCCATCTCTAAGATGAAGTTCGTCAATTCCTTTTTATTCATTGGAGATCATAATGTTGCTTGCATTTAGTGTTACACAATAATTGCCCTTATAGTACATGGGCTCAATGCCAACCCTACAATGACATTGGTACAACAAAAGAGAAGAGCATTGATTGCGAACAATGCATAAGCTCTAAGAAAAGAAGTTGACAATCGCATTTAAGCTGAGCTCATTTGCGAGGTACCTAGATTAGCTAGGCAATGTAGTAATTGTAAAGAAAGCCAACAACAAGTGGAGGACGTGTAGGGACTTCACTGACGTAAATAAGACGTGCCCTTAAGATAGCTTTCCTTGCCCATGTATTGGCCATCTCTTAGATGCTACAACCAGACATGAGCTACTCAGCTTTATGGATGATCACTACTCATATCTTGGTTTGCACTTCTTAGGCTTGGAAGCGACACTCTGGCATTGACTCAATACATCCCTCCTTTCTTTTATAACAGGTGGTTGTGGTAGGTCGAGCGTGATTTGTAACACTTGTTGTTGCGCAAGAACTATCTACAAGATCTTCTTGTCAGTCTTCTTGATTTTATTGCAACCTGCCAACTAGTGGGCTAAAAGCCCTTTTTCTCATAGGGGTTGACTCTACAAAGCCTTTGGTACTTGAAAGCTCTACCATACATGCTTTAGACATTTGACTTGTAGAACTGGTCGTGGTTTCAATCATCTTCTACCCTTTAGATGAAATTGATTTTGGTGCAAAATTTGATCAACTTAGGAAAAAACAATATAAGGACAAGAACTACGGGTTGGAAGAGGACTTTAATGAGAATCAATAATAGAACTCAAGGAAAATTAAGAAGAAAGCAAAGAGGACAAAAGATAGTAGAGAGCAATAGCTCTTGTTTTTGTTGCTTATAGAATGATTTCAATGCCTCTTATGACCAATTATATTTCTATTTATAGATGAAGGTGACCTTTATTTTCCTATCAATGGTCTTGGATCAAGAATGCTCGTACTCATACCTGAATACACTATGTTTAGCCACTTCTCCTAATTCTATCTGGATGAGGAGTGTTCCTCATTGTATTACACTAATCTCTTTTTCTTATCTGTCTCAAACTTGAGGTGTTAGTATTTAGTCATATGCAATAGTCCTAATTGGATGAGTCTGAAGAATAAATAGACTTGTTGGTTGATTTGGCAACTTGGGCTATCGTTGAGCCGCCAAGTTCCTTCATGGCTGAGTTGCTTAGTTGTCGAGTGGCCAAGGTGGATTGGTTGTAGGACTGTTCTTCATGTTTGAATTGTCGTCCTTGTGTTCTTCTGAAAATCAAATTTCATTTGTTCAATCGAGAATCCTCTTGTCGAGTTGTTGAGCTGTCATCTTTCACAGACTCTTCAAAACTCATTGATTGTTACGCGAGGTTGTCTTAGTTGAGTTGGCATTCTATATAATACAAAAATCCTGGTGTTGCAGTGTAGACCCCTCCAACTCACATTGGTCCGGGCTCTACCAATGTTTTTGATTGACAAGTTGAGCCATCTCTAGGATGAACTCAATCAGATCCATTGTTTTCATTGTAGATCATCATGTTGCTTGCATCTAGTGTTGCACAATTGGTAGCATTAGAATTTGGATTCCAATTTTACCCTATCTTGCTCTTGGATTGCAACTAGTAAAAGCCTCATAATGAAGTTTTGGGGGGAAATCCAGCTCAAAATTTGTTTCAAAATAGCATTTATTGTAGCAAATTGGTGATAACAATTGATGAGCCAAATGCTGATCTTTCCTAATACTTGGCATTGAGGCTTGAATTTGTGTTATCATGGTGAAGGTCCTCTATTCTGAACTTTCTTTGTAAAACTTATTATGTTGAAAATCACGGCCAGCACTATTATTAGAAAAGCAACCATGACCTTGAGTAATTGTAGAGAAACCTGCCGTATTCACTCGGTTATTTCTTGGGAATTGCATCTTATAGTTCTGAAAACTGTTTTTGCTACTCGTCAGGTGTACTTGTTGATTTGCATCTAAGTTCTCATCATATCATTCAGTATGTGATTCTTGGGCTAAAAATGAGACTTAATCTTTGTCACAGAGTATTCATCTGTTGGAGGTGAAGCTGAAACAACGAAGGACCAGCAATTTGATAATTCTGAAAACTGTTCTTTCTACTTGTCAGATGTAGTTGTTGATTTGCATCTAAGTTCTCATCATGTCATTCAGTGTGTGATTCTTGTATTAAAAAAGAGACTCAATCTCTGTCACAGAGTATTCATCTGTCTGAGAAGAAAGTGAAGCAACGAAGGACCAAGAATTTGATCCTTTGTCCTGCTCTTGCCAACGAATAAAGACAATTTTTAGTGTTCAAGATAGACTCATAAACCGAAGATGTCCTTTCTTGATTCTCTGTAACTTTTTCTTGTATTGAGACATCTTTGATCCCACTTTTGAAGAAAAAGTACCAAAAGGATTCTTCTGTGTTTGGGTAGACTGTCTCATATCCAACCATGTGAGTGAAAAGATTTTCTGTCATTTAAGACAGGAGCCAAGACATTAACTGGTGGTCTTGTTGCTCCCAATTCAGAAATGCTGGATTGATCTGTCGAATCCTCCCATCTTTTCAAGATAAAGACTTTTCCGGAACTGATCCATCATAAGGAAAATCTTGCAACTTACTGCCTTCTATTGCTACCAAAATTTATTGTTTCCATAGGAGGAAATTATAACTATTCAACTTTTACAGAAAAAATCTGTCTGAAAAACAAGTTGGTGTAAACTTCTGTGCACACTGATCTGCTGATGTTGGAGACTTGGAATTGAAGATCGAGTCATTATAAAGCTACTGTACTATGATATCATGTTAAAAATGAGAAAAAGATGGAGAGAGAATTGTAGAACATGATAGAAAAAAGAAGACCTCTTCATTTCTCTTAAGATAATACAGGATGTATATCTGCTGCGAGAATATCAACCAGATTCACTTTGTGGAACTGACTAACAAACTATTTTTTAACAACCTTAACTGACCAACAGGCCTACATACAAACTAACTAATTAAATATGTAACTTTAACAGCTGTCTCATTAGGAATAAGACCTGCAAATTATGTTTATGTTTCATTGATTTTATAGAGATTACACTCCTTGATTCCTTAATTCAATATGCTGCTTTGCTTCTTACCTTGTCAGGTAAGTTTGAGTGTGGCTACTCTATGATTGTACTGTTAAATTCAAGTTCTTTATGCCTCTACAGAGCTGTTAACTATATTTGACATTTCAGGTGGTCATTTCTCAGGTCTTGGTTAGTAGCGCTATCATAAGCTGTTCAACTATCTGCTTGCTACATCAGTTGCTCTCCATGTGCAGTTTTTGGGGGTCTCATTGAGTGACAAGGTGATAATATATTTGTGGTAGGAACTATAGCCTCTGGAAGGGATTTTATTCCAGTATTGAAGACTCTACATATAATACTGTGCTTGGGGCATTTTGTCTTGCTTGGCACTGGAGGAACTGATCAATTTCTTTTCTGAGATGCTTGAATTATCCAAATGTATTCAGTCTGAATGGCTGGTAAAGCCTGCTTAAGTGCAAGAAATACTTGGACTTCTTGAAGTGTGATGCATCCAGCACTAAATTATGGCAACTTCTGTTGGTGTATTTTCTTTGGGCATTTTTTCATATTCATGCCTTTTCTTAGTTCAGGCCAATATATTAGCAACTATAATAGATCAGGGCCCTTATATTCTGGTTCGTATTTAAATAATGGATATGAAACAAGCAGGCTCCGTTACAAGAATGTTTCAGCGTTTTTGTCCCCATTGAATAATGCTGTTTCTTGTGAAGAGGATTTAAAAGGTTCAGGTTCATTAAATACAACCTGCTATCTTAACTCAGACTTGCATCTGAGTGAAGATCTGTATGTAATCGGGACGGGCAATCTGGAGATACTTCCACATGTTTCAATTGTATGTCCAATTGGTGGCTGTTCACTAAGTTTCAATTTATCAGGTGATGTTATACTTGGAGAGTGTGCAGCGATAGTTGCTGGTTCTGTTACAATTGGTGCGAGCAATTTGACTCTTGGTCCCCATTCAACAATAAATACAACATCCTTGGGTGGTCCACCACCTTCTCAAACTAGTGGAACACCAAGTGGCCATGATGGAGCTGGTGGAGGGCATGGAGGGCGAGGTGCTTCCTGTCTGAGGAGTAATAAGACAAATGTTTGGGGTGGGGATGTTTATGCCTGGTCCACGCTGTCCGATCCTTGGAGTTATGGAAGCAAAGGTGGCAGTTTGTCCGCGGAAAAGAAATTTGGAGGCAATGGAGGGGGAAGAGTCAAGCTTGACGTGAAGGACCTGTTATGGTTGAATGGATCTGTGATTGCAGAGGGAGGCGAAGGAGGCCTTAAAGGAGGAGGTGGTTCAGGAGGAAGTATAGTTATACATGCTTTAAAGCTGTAAGTATGCTCTCACGTTCATAGACTGTTGCTTTGCTCATTACTTATGTATATCTCTTGTGCTCATTTATGTAGATTGCTACTATGCTCATCATAATTATGTTTGTATAAATACCTCTGATATGTTTAGGTATCTTGCTTCCCTTAGACCAGTGTCTGCGGACATGTATTTGCTCTGTCCTGTAAATTGCTGTATACAGTTAAAAATATTTTGGAGTGTGGATGTCCATGTTTTAAGTAAACTGCAGACTTTTGGTGTGCATGTATAGAAAGGCAACCCACATAGGTATCAGCACTAGTAGCTGTAGTTGGACCTGTTACTTCTCGTGCTCTCTCCCCTCGAATACTCGATTGAACTGCTGATACTGGAACCGGTCGCTTTCTGGATCTGAACCTGGATGGTTGAAAAAACATATATGAAATACTATTTTGAGCATAGGAAAACTGGAAGAAAAACAAATTATAAAGCAAATGACATTATCCTTCACTGATGGAAAAGAGTCAAAGGACCTGTACGTTCAAGATGCCGTATAGACCAAAAAAGACAAATCCATTTGCATTCATCCTATGGTAACAACAGAATCATTGTTAAGTGGTACAAGCATTGTGATGTGTAGATGTTGAAGATATTAGGGATGGACAGTCTCCTTGACAACCTTTGGTTTCACCAAAGCATTTGGGCGTATTTGATACAAGTAGGGTATGAAAATTTGATGAATATTGCTGAAATTAGCTGAATTATTTCAGTTTTTTGGGGGTCAAACCAGTATTCAAATGTGAGGAAAAAAACCAAAAATTGCTGGAAAATTAAAAAATCTTGATGAAATTTGTTAAAATTTGCCAACTTTGATGATGTGTGGAAAATAAAATGTGTGATTTTAATTAAATAGAGCAAAAAGTCAATGAAAATAAATATTTGTATGGTGACAAAGATTGAAGGAAAGATTGAAAAGAGTTTGCATCCAAACTTTCACGTTGTAAAAATGCATCAATTCTTGTACTTTATTTCGTATGTGAAAAATGTGTACTTGTGTTTGTTTTCATCATTTCTAATAGTAATTATACATATTTTAACATCTATGTAAAAGTTGTTTAAACTTTTCCAAGTTGGCAATTTTTTACAAATGTTTTTTCGAAATTCTCCAAATTAATTCAAATATTTTTTGAATAAGAAACATATTTTATCCACAAAGTAAAATGGAGATGAGGAATCCCCAAGCCTTACAAACTAATTAAAACAAAAACAAAAATACATTAACCTTCCCAAACATCTCTGACCCATAATGACCTAATCCATTTACATTACATGAAGAATATTGTGCCAGTTCTTCACCCATTCCACAAAGGCAAAACCGTTTCCCAACTTTGATGAAGAGATCCATGTTGCAAACAACAAAACAGTTCTTTCCCAAACTTTATTCGTTCCCCTTCTTTGTTTTCAAAGATTCTATTGTTTCGTTCCTCCCAAATTGCATAGAAGATTGCAAAAATGACACTTTTAATACTCCTTCTATGCGGGCTTTATGCTAGGCAAAACTCCAAAAAACTAAGACCTGGAGCATCCATCTAACTGTGCTTGTTCTTTCATTTTCCCCATATCATGTTGATAAATGAACAATTTCCAAAAATATGCTTAACTTCTTCATCCACTTCTTTGCATAGGTAAGAACAATGAGGTAAGAGAGCTTTGTTAGGATTCTTTTTTTTTTCTTTTTATCCTATTTGCAATATTTAGTTTATCAAGATGAATGAACCATCTTAAGATCTTTACTTTTGTTGGTATTCTAGCTAATCAAATGAACTTTATTGCCTCGGTTTGATTCCTTGCTCCTTTACCTTCACTGTTTGTGATGAATTGTTGGAAGGATTTTGAAGAATATTCTCCATTGTTGCTTCTTGTTCGTATAACTCTGTCAGGTCTCTGAGATAATCTAACTTCCTCTTGTAGCTGCTGCATTATAGTTGCCTCATGCTCTTCCTGACAGTTTAAGTTTCTTCTAAACTTGAGGTCCCACCCTTACTCTAATTGTCCTAGTCTTTTTTGAGTTGTTCTGAAGGCCCGTATTTCTACTTTATGGAGCAAAAACCAATATAGTCTCAGGAAAGCTGCTTGAAAGGATTCCATTCCACATCGTTGATCCTCCCAAAATTTGATCTTACCTCCATCTCCCAACTTCCAGCTTTATCTGTTTTTTGAACTTTGGGTATGTTTCATAGTTAACTTCTATGGTCCTCTTAAGTAGTTTTTGGGCGAATGCTTATTTCATGACCCACCTTTTGCTCCCCATGGATACTTCTTATCACTTCACTCAATAGCTTATCCCTTTCTTCATATAGTTTTCATTGCCACTTCCCAACCAAAGCAATATGCTTTGCCTCTGAATTCCTGACTCCTAGGCCACCTTGATCCACACTTCTTTAAACTTGGGACCATTTAACAATGTTATTGCTTTTGTTATCATTCTTCTTTCCCCACAAAAAATCCCCCATTAGCCTTTCTATCTGTTTAGCTACTTTCCTTGGAATTTTGAAAGTTGAAAGAAAGTATGTAGGGCTGGCCTCTAAGATTAAATTCATTAAAAACAATCTCCCTCCTCTAGATAGATAGTTTCTTCTCCACCCTGATATTCTTCCCCCTATAGTTTGGATCATTTTCTCCCAACAGGCATAGCTTTTGGGATTACTGCCTAGAGGAAGACTCAAATTCAGATTTTTAAAGATGGAAGTTTAGGACAAAGCTGAAGTTTTAGTTCTTTGATACAAGATATTCATTTTAGAATCAACAAACAAAATTATCAGATGCTATGCTGTGAAAGCAACATTAGTATCAATATGGAGTGCAAAAACTTGAGCAATATGATTAAAAATGAAGGCACCATAGAAGCATATGAAGATGCAAAATATCTTTTTTTAAAAGAAACAAAGATTTATTGATTTATATGAAGATGCAAAATTGGGTAACAAAGTTAGTTCTGCCATATAAGTGGTTAAAATTTATGTTACTTTTGACAAGACTTCATAGGACTAAATACATTTGCGAAGTGTCTGGTGGCTAACACAGCAATAATCACTATCTAAGGGAAGCTTAGTTGTGAACAAACTCCTATGATCTTCCTCTTCGGATTAAGGCCTCGATCTCATTCTGAAGATCGAAACATTGATCCATTTTGTTTCCATGGTCACAGTGAGACCTACAATGCGCCTTTGATTGCGCTGATCAACAATGTGTTCATTTTCTTTGGCCACCTCAAGTTTTCCAGATCTTAGATGTTGAGTAAGACTTGTTCTCTAGATGTGTTCAAAGTGGTTTGGTTGGTGTGAACTACATAAGTAGAATGACTCTTCTTCTCAGGTTGACGAACCTCATCCTTTTGTTGAGCTTGATAATTCTTCTATTTTTTATCATGTTGTTTTCTTTTATTCTCTTTTTAGAAAAGCCATGCTCTTTTTTCTTAGCCTTTGTTTGTTCATCTGCATTGATATACTTTAGTACTTGGACAAACAACTCTCGTTTAGCGTTGACCTTCTTCTTGCTAGTGAATAATGCAATTTATTGGGTCACAAGCTGAATTGAAAAGCTACTATGGCTGTCTTTTCATTATAGTCATTCACCTCTACCCTAGCCTCTTCAAATCTATTTTTGAATTTGTGAAGGGATTCCCTGTGCTTTTGTTGAAGGTTCAATAGGTTGTTGACTTTTTCCTCCCTTTCCCTTATCCCTTGGAATTCCATTGTGAACTTTTGGGCTAATTCTCAAAATGAGGAGATGGAGCCTAGAGTTACGTTCCAATACCATTTTCGAGTTAGCCTAACCAAGCTAATTTGAAACCCTTTTCAAATTGTTGCATTTTCGTAGTTCCTGAACTGTATCTAAGCTTGATAGGTTGCAATGTGTTCCCTTGGATTTGTCCATTGTATGTTTTAACATCCCTAGGAGGAGCTTGACTTTTAATCTTCCAAGAAAACAATGATGGCAGCCAAGTTTATTCATTATGTGGATGAGCTAAATAGGGTTGAGGAGGTTGCGCTAGGCCACTTTGATCAGAGCTACCTTGCGATATCACCAAGGACCACTTATAGCACTGTGAGCTACTTGGCCATGACTCCTCCATCCTTGTGGTAGCTGGAGTTATTTATGGATGTAAAGGGTGCATCAATTAAGGAAAGAATTTATTGTGGAGAGATTTTGCGTAAATAGAGATCTTCTTTTTTAGGAAAGCTCAAGGATTTGTTTGTATCACTCTTATGTAGATAGTATTCGAATTTGCAAGCGAGAATCATGGAGATAATTGAGGAATTTTGATTTGTCTATAAGCTTGGCTCGACCCGACTATTAAGGATTTTCCCTCTCGGTCGGTCTATTGGTCCAAATCCCTTGTCGAGCTGTCGGTGAACGATTTCTCAATTTTTTTTTTTGTTTTGAGTGCTTGTCCCAAGTTTAATTAGCTCAGCTCGTCTTGGGCCTCTGGGCTTCCCCTGTTGTGTTGTGTTTTTCAAATTTCGCGAGTTGTCATCTGAGCTCAACTCATTTTGCTTAGCCGTAGTTCAAACTAAGACATTGGCCATGTTCAAAGCAGTCTCCGCCTCAGGATGAGCAGGTGGTACAACAATTTCTATTTCATATAGGAGCGAGTAAGAATCTTCATGCTTGACCTAAATGGTGACATCTCTTTGCTTATAACCTATAATACATTTATTGCCTAAATTTGAAATATCTCATCTCTATTTTGTTGCAACTTGGATTAATTAAACATTGTTGCAAGTGGCGTTAACTATAAAATGAAACTAATACATTCATGTAGTATTGTGCTTTTAATACGTTATAAATTTAGATGTGTGAACTTTCATGATCTGTGATCATTACTTGTCAACAATGTTAAGAACAAGTGGGGGGAGAAATGGACATAAGACAAAGGGCTGAAGCTCTTCAGCAAAGAGGTATGCCATATGGGGCTTTCACCACTGCAATGTTTAGAGAATGGACATTGTATATGACCTTAGCTCCATATTAGAGAGAATACTTTTAATTCGGACGACTAATGCTTCAACGGTACACTCAAGTTTTGAATACGTAAAATGCTAGATACTAGTTTTTATTTTTGTAGTTAGAATATTTTGAAATTAAATATTTATATGTATATTTTTTACAACTCCTAGGTTTCTTAAAATATTTTACATTTTTCTTTAACAATTGAGGCTTATCCCAAATGACTTGCCACGCTCTTAGCCATTCTTGCAGTTTGGTGATACCTGTCAATTGACTCTGTGTTATATTGATAGCCATGCCTAATATCCAACAAAAGAACATTTAACAACATGGTTGAATTTGAAAATGCATTCCTTATTACCATCTTAGAAAATCAAGGAGTCGTTCGCAAATTGCAAATGTGAAACCTCCACATTCTCCTCACCCACAATAGATCTTGCTATCAAACTTGATTTCCTTCCCTTATCAATTATTCTACCCAAGACATCCACCACTAATGTCAATAGGAAAGGAAAAGAGGGTCACCTTGCCTTCAGTTGGAGCCTTGACTCTAATGGCTTTTTCCCCACAAAATTATTTTTTGAGTCCTTATTTGCCTACCCAATGGTACCTTGCTTCCTCTTTCCAATGTTATTTGGCAAGTTAAAGCTCTTATTAAATCTATGTTCTTTTGTTGGTTACTTGCTCATAGGTGGATTAACACATGCAATTGCAAAGGCACACTTCTAATTGGTGCCTTTGTCCCAATTGTTAAGTTCTTTGCATGTTGACACGAGAAAGTATAGATCATTTTTTCAAAAATTCTAGGATCACACTCCTCATTGGTGCCTTTCTCCCAATTCTTATATTCTTTGCATGTTGACGATGGAATGTATAGATCATCTTTTCAATGATTCTAGGGTTGCCAAGGAAACTTGGTGCAGGTAGCTTGCTTTTTTTAGGCAAAAGGTATGGGGTTCCTGGTCATGTGGGGATCCCTTTCCGATCTCTCATCTTTCAGGTCTATCCCTAGCAAAGAGAGGCTCATACTTCATTGCTGCTCATGTCTCTCTTTTATCTGTGTGTTAGAGAATAATAATAGGTTGTTCAACAATGTGGGTTGGGGGGCGTAATGGGGTACCTATCTCCTGGAAAAATTGAATTAGTTGTCTTCTTGAAGGATTTGTATTTTGTTGGCTGATTCTAGGGCATGGTTTTAGTTGTATATTTTTCATTTCAGATAAATAATTTTTTTTTTAATCGACAAAAGAGGGTCACCTTGCTTGAAACTTCACTCCTGAAAATCTTTCCCCCAGGCCATCCATTGACCCAAACAAAATGCTACATTGACCTAAAGTAGCCCTGAATCCACTTCTTGATCTCTCACCAAAATCCTTAACACATACTCAAGAAAATATCAATTGACAATATCATTTGCAAAGCAAAGTCAAGTCTGAAGACAATCCTCTCCTTCCTTTAAGATCTATAATTCTAGCTAACCAATTTTCAGCTACTACTTTTATGGGTGCTTTTCCCTACTGACTGCGTGCACTGCACTGTTCTTTTTGTGACTTTGTTTATCCTCGTAGTAGGTCTTATTGTAAACTGGACTTCCACCTAGATGTTGAAAATTCTTTGTTCTTTTCTTTTTTCCTTAAATAAACCTATTCTTGAAATTCTTAAAATTCTTGAAATTCTT
This sequence comes from Tinospora cordifolia, assembly GCA_030144865.1. Classification (NCBI taxonomy): domain Eukaryota; kingdom Viridiplantae; phylum Streptophyta; class Magnoliopsida; order Ranunculales; family Menispermaceae; genus Tinospora; species Tinospora cordifolia. Next base: position 2,327 of record JAJIYU010007822.1, on the reverse strand, counting down.
TATGAGAAATTCTTAAAATTATATCGTTCATAATTTTAAAAGGATTTATTTTCTTATATCAGGTCAATAATTGTATGTTTAAAACATAATTTCAACATGATAAAAAACATTTTATCTATTTGCTAAGGATGAAGGTCTCTCTTCCTTTAAAAGAAAAAAAAATGCTGAAGATGAAGAAAATCGCCTTTTTCACTCCTTGGTTTCCAGATGCACTTGAATAAATCACTGTGTGAGAATTTTTGCCCATTGTATGAAAAGAAAAATGTTAAATTTCTTTAATAATTAAAAAGGTTGTTTTTATGACCTATTATTGACCTCTTGATAATTTTAGCTCTAAATATTGCTTCATTTTTACATGGCCAGGAAAGGAAATGGAACTGTGAGTGCTGCTGGTGGAAAGGGTTGGGGCGGAGGTGGGGGTGGAAGAATATCTCTGGACTGCTACAGCATACAAGATGTAGAAATAACTGTGCATGGTCTGTTTGGAAATTGTTTCGATCTCTTTCCTGTTGGCTATTTTCTTTCTTTTTATGTTTTCTTAGCTTTTCTCTTTTTGCTGCAAGAGAGAGTTAATTAAAATTCTTAAATTATTTTTCATTAACTCAGTTTTTAATTTTAATACGACTTTTGGAGTTTTGGAATTATGAGGAATCTATATCTATACTATTATTGCACTAACCAAGATGGATGCTTTGTTCTACTTTTGATGATTAAGGACTAAGGGAAAATGATGAAGAAACTTAATTAAATTAGTCGTTTCCTATATTCCATTTTAATTAGAAGCCAAATTTAGGTTACTACTGAATTCCCTGTTCAATGCTTTTAACTTCATCATTTGTACTTTTGACAATTTCCAAGTTGGTGGGAGTATGAACTGCCATTATTTAATTGAGAGATATCTGGAATTTTCTAGAGGATCATAGTTTCATACAGGTCAGCAATTAAAGATTTCATGAACTTGCATTAAGAGATTTTGGAGAAAAAGGACAACTAGAACTATAGAAATGGAATGCAGTAATTTTTAGAGGTCTAAACTATGATTTTTGGAGCAACTTTAGTTTTTTTTTTTATGTCATTTCAGCAAAAGGATTCTTTTGCAGAAGAAACATTACCTAATCTTATCAAACTGAGCAAAACAGAAGTCCAGAGGTATTTTCTGGCTGGGTTAGTGGGTTACAATGGACTTCGTTCATTCATGACAGCAATGGGTTAAAGTTCATTTTAACCTTACAATAGCCTGCACTTTAGGATTTGGATATGTACATGGGACAGCATATTGCACTCTTTGTAATTGCCCTGTCTTGGACACTTTGTTCAGCAGGGAGATAACTTTATTGCTATCCATATTTATTTAATCTCTAGTTTCTGCTCAAAAAAAAAAAAAAGAAAAAAAAACCTTACAGTAGCCTGCGTCATTTGATAAACGCTGATGCTGTGACCAAAAGGCTTAGATGGATCTTTTTTTTTTTTTTGAAATAGAAACTACAAGATTTATTAATATTAATATAGTAAAGGAAAGTTGGACGAGGTTTCCATGTACAACGTAATTCCCCTTACACAAGACGTTGCAAAATCGAGGGCCACCCCCTCATCCAATCCCCCAGGGAATACCCGCTTCCCCATTTTGTGTTAACGACCCAGACTGCAAAAAGATACACTGCTCTATGAACAATGTTACTAATGTCCACCCTTAAATTTCTGAAAATACAACTATTCTTAGATTCCCAGTGGCTGTCCAGATTGTGAATCTTATCAAGTACCAAAATCGTTTAATTCTATGCGGAGTCGAAACCAGAATTGAGAAGGAGAAAGGGTCTTTTGTCAGAAAAGGGATAATAGGCAAAAGATCACGCCAAAATTCCCAAGCAGCTTTCAATGACCTACATTGCCAAAAAAGGTGACAGACGTCTTCCTCAACATTCCTGCACAAACAACACCAAGAAGGAGAAATACATTTGTTAGACATTTTTAACTGCAATTGAGCAGCGCAGTTTAATTTTCTCAGGCTACCAGCCACATTAAGGTTTTATTTTTCATAGGAATTGGGGATTCCCAAATGGAAATGAATCTGTTATCTGCTCCACTTCCATTGTCTGCGTCTCTCTGCCCCACGAAAGCTTCATAGCAAGACTTGACAGAGAAAATGCCACTATCTTCTTGAGTCCATCTCTAGGAATCCTCTGTGTACCCAAGCTGCACTTGGTCCAAATTCTGAAGCAAGTCAGCCAGATCTTCAATTTCCTCCTCCTTCAATGGTCTCCTAAAGTTAAAGTTCCAGCCAGAATTAATGTGAGGATTCTCAGAGTCATTACTCATCATCTGGTGTA
>JAJIYU010007821.1:0-18765 GCA_030144865.1 Tinospora cordifolia | reverse complement strand
TTATGTTGCAAGTGTTTGTTTGTTTTGGTTAAGTAGCAAAATTGCAATTTCTTTGGCAAATCCTTAAGAAAACAACTTGCTGCTAACATGACTTCTTTTTTGTTTTTGCCCAATCAACTTGATAATGAATGCTGATAATAACATTTGATTATTTTTGAAAAAGAAACACTCTTGTTTTTATATTCAACGTGGCATTTAAATTTCTCCAAATTGATGTTTACTTCAGAGATAAAATTGAGGTGTATTTTTGCTCTATTAGGAGCTATTTGGCGCCCATGAGATCATAAGATTAGGAGTAAATCGAGTGGACATGCCTCACTTGGGATTAAGGAAATTTAAAGTAATTAAATTAATGTGGGATTAAGTAATCCAAACTTTTGGTCGGGTTTCTCTAATTTGGTAGTTTTTATTTCTGCAACTAATGATGATTGTATGGGATACGCTCTTAAATTTTATTTAATTATCTTAGAAATAAATGACAACAGTAAAATATGATTCGTGATGTATCCAAAAAGAGAAGTGTGCAAGTGAAAAGACTCTCAAATGCTCAAACTCTTTGGATTCTAATCTTTACATATAAAGGGGTTGGGCTCAATGTGGAGGTCGTCTAATTTATGTGAAATTCATCATAATATCTAAAAAGGGACTTACCTTTCTATAAAAGATCATAAATCCCAGCAAATGGCTTGAACAAAAAAAATGTTCATAGGGATGCGTGAGGAAGGAGGCATTCCAATGAGAAAATGCAAGGATTATTAGAGGGTGATGAAGATTACACGGAAAAAAAGGAAAAATCTATTATTTGAAGACAAAGCTATATTCTTGGAGAAGATTTAGCAGGATATTTTAAGTTGTTTTTTGCAAGGTAGCCACAATTGATTAAGAGATTGTTGCCAAAGTTTGGATTGATTTGCTTTGCAGAAAGAACAAATTGGTAGTTCAAATAAACCAATTTGGTTCAAGTTTCTTTCTATTTTTAGTCCCTCATTGGTTAGGAATAAAACTGATATCATTGCATGGCCAATAAGATGGGTTTTTGGAAGAAGTTGAAAGTCACGCAGCCGTGTGGTGAGCACAGAGCGAACTATTCTTTCGCCTTTTACTAAAGAATACCGTGTGCTCGTCGCAATTAGCGGCATACACCTATTTTTGGAGAGTCCACCTCTTTGGTTGGGCTCACACCAGAGTAAAGGGAAAAATGTGTTTTGTTGTAGAAGGAAGTAGTTTAGTAAATAGGTTGATAGTTTCTTAGAGAATAACCATTCCTTACCGTAAAACTAATTAAATAAGAGTATATATTTTATAAAGTGTTTGATGATTATAACATTTTTCAAATAATTTTTGGAAAATTAGAAAATGGAGTTAGAAAACTCGTATGGACTTGAAATTTACTGAGTATGCTGCTGGATTACTTAAGTTTTTACAATCCAAAAATCATCTCCATTGGACCGAGGGAAGTAGGGCGACCAGAGCGATGAACATTATCTATCTTTGTGTCTAATGACCGTTACAACAAGCAAGAGATTGAGTTGGAGACCTTACCACATGATAACTGAAAAACGCAAACTTAACTTAATTTTATTTTCGTTCAAGAACATTATATTTGGAAAAGAAAAAAGTGTAATATGTACATGGTTTTTCTTGTAAATAAAGGTATAATTTCTTTAGATGCTTGACAGACTTCTACATTTTCTTTTATATATATATATATATATTTATTTATTGAAACGAAATGACAATATCGCTTCATACTTGCAAAGAAATATTTTAAACTATTTATATACATTGTGAAAGCTTACTTCAAACATTTCCTTTACGCAGGCATACATATACAAAAACTTATAACTAAACAAACTTATTACCAACTCTGTCAATGCTTACTCAATCAATATCCCTTTGCCCTGGTCAAATGTCAAAGGACCTAAAAGAGTAGAAGAGTAGTGAACATGAAGAAAACGTTGGACTCAGTAAAAAGTAACCATAATCTATCCCTTATTACAAATACTTAAAAAACGAGTATGAATGCATGAACAATAAAATAGTATGCAAATACACCATCAATAGCACCTAATCATGGCCAATCCAATGTTTAAACACATAAGTCCAAGAAAAATTCAATGTCTGCACCTCCAAACTCTTGCGAGCCAGGTGTAACATCTAAGATTCAGCCCAACTTACCTGTGCCAGCTACTGCTTTCAATAGTGTTCTGTAGCAACACATTTGTTAAGCTCATTGAACCTACTCGCAGATCCAGGCGTGGCCTCGAAAATTCAGAGTAATGAATCCGATAAAACCATGTAATTCATGCTACATAAATCAACATATGCATACCACATGAATACTATCAACAGAACGAAATGCATAAGCCCATAAACTAAAAGTACTACTCACAGTTGTTCAAATGTTCCTTTCTCCAAACTTGTAATCCTCAAGCACTTGGTCCCTTGATTACATCAATTTCATTAATTGTGGGAATCTACATGGTTGGACTCATATTCACATTCTATAGTTTGTTTTTTCCATCAATTTCTTGGTCAACCTTTTGGTCAATAGGTCATTGATGCTAAAAGTGTGTAAACTTTAGTCAAGTGGTCTAGTTAACCTTGGTTGGGTCTATTGTATCCATGATTTTCAAAAATTAAATTGTACCACAAGTATAGGTTTCAATTCATAATTGATGGACCCCCTATTGTAGGTTATTTTGTAGAATTTCCTAAGATTATATTATAACTTCAATTGGTCTGAAATTTCGTGGAGTGTTTCCTCACCTATTTAAGTATCTTCGAAAACTTTTTTGGAAATTTTCAATATAATTGGTCTCTGTTTCAGTTGACACAAGTGATAATTGTCCATTCAATACACAGAGTCCCTCTTTGCACCCTCTACTTCCTGATTTTTTTGCCGTCAATCCACACGTTGGATTATTATGAAAATTTCCATAATTACACTAGACTTTTCAATAGTTAGCTGTTCATCGCTCTGGTCACCCTACTTCCCTCGGTCCAATTGAGATGATTTTTGGATGGTATAAATTTGAGTAATCCAACAACATACTTAGTAAATTTCAAGTCCATATGAGTTTTGGAACTCCATTTTTCAATTTTCCAAAAATTACTTAAAAAATGTGTTTACTGACAAATAGAATATGAACAAGTTAAATTGTCAAGTTTTCTTGGGGAAAGATACTGAACCATTTGCAATCAAATTTTTGAAGAATGGTTCCTTACCCCTAAGATTACTCTCAATGATTTCCTCATAATTTTTGGACTAAGGTAGACATACTTTCTAGCAAGGTCTTAGCAGCCATTTCTATTGACAACAATTATAACATCCACAAGTGTACAAGTCTTTCGTGTGTGCAAGTCCTCAGTCTGAATCACACTAAGTCCAGCAAGGGTAATTTTCCTAGTTTGGTCTCCCTGTTACTCATTTGCGGTTTCAGAATTCAACCCACACACACCTTTATATGGAGAACATTCATTATACAATTCACAATTCGCCCTTAAGGCGTCAACATCATCATTGAAATATAAAGTTTACCTCAAGAATACCTCAGATTAGCTGGAAATCTCCCCAAGTGATTGTACTTCTCAACACTTGGCGCTCAACTATGTTGTATCTTGTTATGTTCTTCAATTTAACACCGTGATCATCAAATTTGAATTAGCAATGGAACAACTATGGTGTGTGAAAGATGGGTTGAAGTACATGAAAATAGAGAAAATGAAGATGGTTTTATTATGGTATTTTACAAGACATATTTGAGTTGCCACCTTACCTCTTGATTGTCACTTCTCTTCTTTTGGACAACATGCAATGGACACAACCTACTTGAGCTTTCTTAGTGCTCAAGCTCCTCATCTATCAAAAGAATTTCCACTAAATGCCATTCATTTCATTTTTAAATTTTTATTTTTTTTATATACCCTATTCTCAATATAATACTTCTTCTCAACATGGAATGACAAAATTTTCATTTTTCTTTAAATTGAGGGTCATCACATTGGTAGAGCAATTTCTAAAAGGTTGGATAAACTTTAAACATTGTGTAAAAGCTTGCCATTTTAGATGTTTGAAAATAACAATGACCAAGGAAAAGAAGATGTTGGTGCTTTAGATAACCCAAATTGGTCTAAATTAGCTTATAATTTTAGTCCCACATTGGTTAGGAATAAAAACAATGTTATTCTATAACCTATAAAATGATATTTTCGAAGAAATTAAAAGGCACGCAGCCGCGCGGTGAGCACAGAGCGAACTATTCTTTCGCCTTTTACTAAAGAATACCGTGTGCTCGCCGCACTTAGCGGCATACGCCTATTTTTGGAGAGTCCACCTCTTTGGTTGGGCTCACCCCAAAGTAAAGTAAAATGTGTCTTGCGGTAGATGATAGTTGTCTTGCAACTAGGTAGATAAATTTTTGGAGAAGCAAGAATCCCTAGTACTAGTTATTTTGCTTCCTTTCTCAAAAGAGAACATAGAGATGAGAAAGAAGGGTGGCACCCTTGTGAATCAAAATCAACATCGGATGTCTTGGACTTATTCATAAATAAGCTAATAACTCACCAATTACAAGCAAGATTGATCATTATAAGATAGTAAAAACCATAGACTTAATGATAGAAGTATGGTCCACTTGGGCATAAGAGAAAAGAACAGAAAAACTATTAAACCAAATTAAGCAAGTAAATTGAGCAACATATAACCAAGAAAAGAAAAACTATTAAACCAAATTAAACTAGTTTTTGTCAAGTAGCAAAACTACAATTTCTTTGGCAAATTCCTTAAGAAATTAAGTTAGTGTCGCTGGTTTTAGTCCCACATAGGGAAAGCGTGAAAGGGGAAGTATGGAGGGGGTGGTAGAAAAAAGAAGCAAATGGGAATGCTAAAACATACTTACGTGGACGGGGTCAATGGGTGATCAAGAAGGCTCATGGCCTAGGTTGGTGACCTCCATTGCACTTAGGAGGGGCACCCACCTAAGATTTCCTCAAGTGGGAGAGTCTATGTCATAATTTGTGGTAGAGGGGGTACGCGTACGCGTGGCCTTTGCCCTATATTTGTTGAAACATTTGGTTATGTTTTTGGTGTTTAAATTGTAATGTAGTTTTGATAAAATTAGAAGTTATATTAAATTATTCTGCAAGATGTTTTATTGTGGTTTCCATCATATTGTTTTAACCCTTAATAGAAAATTATTGTCTAATTAAATTTTAAAGTTTGTAAAAATATGTTTTCGATTGTGCTATTTTAACCCTTGCTGGAAAAAATGTGATCTAATTATAGTTTAAGCTTGTAAAGTTATAATCTTTTATTTGAAGACAAAGCTATAATCTAGGAGGAGATTTAGCAAGATATTTTACGCTGCTTTTTACATGGTAGCCACAATTGATTAAGAGATTGTTGCCAAAGTTTGGATTGATTTGTTTCGCAGAAAGAACAAATTGGTACTCCAAATAAGGCAATTTGGTTCAAGTTTCTTCCTATTTTTAGTCCCTCATTGGTTAGGAATAAAATTGATATCATTGCATGGCCAATAAGATGGGCTTCTGGAAGAAGTTGAAAGACACGAAGCCGTGCAGTGAGCACAAAACGAACTATTCTTTCGCCTTTTACTAAAGAATACCGTGTGTTCGTTGCAATCAACGGCTTATGCCTATTTTTGGAGAGTCCATCTCCTTGGTTGGGCTCACACCAAAGTAAAGTGAGACCTCCTTGGTTGGGCTCACACCAAAGTAAAGTGAAAAATGTGTTTTGTTGTAGAAGGCAGATGTTTAGTAATTTCTTAGAGAGTAACCATTCCTTAATACCTGAATGGAGAAAGTCAATGAATTAAGCCAATTTATGTTTGTGGAAATAGAGATGAGATGGAATTGAAAGTGGAACCTAAAAGTAGTCGCAATTTGGAGCTCGCATTTGTGTTTGAATGTTATAAGTAAAAATCATGAATACCATTGCAAATCAACATCAGATAAAATAGTTGTGTGTTTCGGTGGGCAGGTCATGGGATTTGATTCTCAAATCAACCAGCTAATAACTTACTAATGACAAAGCAGATCAAGTATTTTAAAGGGTATATATGATAGTATAAAACATGGAATGATAGAAGTGTGGTCTGAAAACAAAAAAGAAAATTTAATTCAACCAAATTAAAGTAGTAATTTGAGTATGTTTACCAGGTGGTTGGCATGTCTATGTTAGTGTTTAGATGGCCTTAATATTGATTATATATATATATATATATATAAGATTAGTATGGTAGTTGTGTTGCAATTGTTTGTTTATTTTGGCCTGAGTAGCAAAATTGTAATTTCTCTGGCAAATTCCTTAAGGAAACAAGTTAGCGTTCCTGTTCTTTTGTCCAACATGGGAAAAGTGTGAAGAGTAAAGTAAGGAGAGGTGATATAAAAAAAAAAGAGATGGGCAATTCTAAACATGTTTACCTGAACGGGGTCATAGCAAAATCGTTGTTCTACAAACAATGCTATGGATCGCTTTCTATTACCCTCATTTCATATATTTTATTTCATTTTACCCTTTTATTTTGAGTAACATAAACAAACATTATTTTATTTATTTCATTTTGTTCTTATTTCCGCAATTGTGTACACAAGACTAGGGAGGATGTTGGCAGTAAGGATAAAATAAGTGCCCAAGGTTGTTGGCCACTCGTAGGGCCCTTCATGTGTGCTCAAGTGTAATCATAGATCTCGGATCACACGTCCAAGCTATCATTAACACTCGTTGTGGTATATTTTAATTAGTTCAATATAAGTAATGTTAATATATTAAAAAATGACATTATTATAATTAATCACACCCTTAATTTAAAATTAAATCTTAACTAAAAATCTATTTTAAAATGCGTATATGCATATATTAGTTGGATGAAAACATATTTTAATTAATTGATTTGATTTTCCTTCCAAAACTATCGATTTCAGATGAAGAAGTACAACATTTGCAATTTTCTTTTTCTTTTTTTTTTAACACAAATATTTTATAGAGAAAATTGTGTATTAGCCACAAACACTTGTTTTCACAAAAATCTTACATTTTCTTCAAATGCCCCAAAAAAAGTCTTTTGCGGCTAGAAATAATTTTTATTGGAAAGAAATTTGCTTATACTTTTCGACTATTTCTTAGCTAAAAAAGAAAAAAATTATAGGCCCCATGTTTAATTGCTAAAAAGGCAATTCAAATACAGTCCAATATTATTACTGTAAAAATATTGTTATCGAAAGTTATTTAGTTGGCTAAGTCTTGGGTCATACTTGTGGACTCTCCAAATTATCAAGTGAAACATTTCTATATCTTGTTAGTTGAACACTTTTTCTGTGGAATAGTTTTTGGTATGCATGTAAACTAGATTAAGGGACATTTATCTTTGTCATCCACAAAGAAAAAGGTTACATCAAGAAATCTATTTTGTGCCCTATAATTTGTGACATATTGGAACTACACGCGTCGTTTGTTTCATTAATAACTTATTATTGAGTACAGTCTTTTGAGAAAACTGCTGGACTTTTACACATGAAATTGGCAAAATCGGGACGCATATGGACTCCAAAGCTAGTTGAATCCTTTTCAGATTTGTGCATGATTCAACTAAGGACTTATCTGGTAACTCTATTTCTTAAATAGTGATTATTTTTTAAGACTTTTTACCATAAAACTAATTAAATAAGAGTATATATTTTAGAAAGTGTTTGATGATTATAACATTTTTTTAGTAATTTTTGGAAAATTAGAAAATGGAGTTAGAAAACTCGTATGGAGTAGAAATTTACCGAGTATGCTGTTGGATTACTCAAGTTTTTACAATCCAAAAATCATCTCCATTGGACCGAGGGAAGTAGGGCGACTAGAGCGATGAACATTAACTATCTTTGTGTCTAATGACCGTTACAACAAGCAAGAGATTGAGTTGGAGACCTTACCACATGATCACTGAAAAACGCAAACTTAAATTAATTTTATTTTCGTTCAAAACATTATATTTGGAAAAGAAAAAAGTGTAATATTTACAAGGTTTTTCTTGTAAATAAAGATATGATTTCTTTAGATGCTTGACAGACTTCTACATTTTCTTATATATATATATATTTATTTATTTATTGAAACGAAATGACAATATCGCTTCATACTTGCAAAGAAAAATTTTAAACTATTTATATACACTGTGAAAGTTTACTTCGAACATTGCCTTTACGCAAGCATACCTATACAAAAACTTAAAACTAAACAAACTTATTACCAACTCTGTTAATGGTCACTCAATCAATATCCCTTTGCCCTGGTCAAATGTTAAAGGACCTAAAATAGTGAGCCCAAAGAAATCGCTGGGCTCAGCAAAAAGTAACCATAATGTACCCCTTATTACAAATACTTACAAAACGAGTACGAATGCATGAACAATGAAATAATATGCAAATATGCCAGCAATAGCACCTAATCATGGACAATCCAATGTTTAAACACACAAGTCCAAGAAAAATTCAATGTCTGCACCTCAAAACTCTAGCGAGCCAGGTGTAACATCTAAGATTCAGCCCAACTTACGTGTGCCAACTATTGTTTTCAATAGTGTTCTGTAGCAACACATTTGTTAAGCTCATTGAACCTACCTGTTGATCCAGGCGTAGCCTCGAAAATTCAGAGCAATGAATTCGATAAAACCATGTAATTCATGCTACATAAATCAACGTATAAATACCACATGAATACTATCAACAAAACCAAATGCATAAGCCCATAAACTAAAAGTACTACTCACAGTTGTTCAAGTGTTCCTTTCTCCAAACTTGTAATCCTCAAGCACTTGGTCCCTTGATTACATCAATTTCATTAATTGTGGGAATCTACATGATTGGGCTCATGTTCACATTCTATAGTTTGTTTTTTCCATCAATTTCCGGGTCAACCTTTTGGTTAATAGGTCATTGATGCTCAAAGTGTGTAAACTTTAGTCAAGTGGTTTAGTTAACCTTGGTTGGGTTTATCGTATCCATGATTTTCAAAAATTAACTTGTAACACAAGTATATGTTTCAATTTCATAATTGATGGACCCCCTGTTATAGGTTATTCTGTAGAATTTCCTAAGATTATATTATAGCTTCAATTGGTCTGAAATTTCGTGTTTCAGTTGACACAAGTGATAATTGTCCATTCAATAGACAGAGTCCCTCTTTGCACCCTCTACTTCCTGATTTTTTTGCTGTCAATCCACACGTTGGATTATTATGAAATTTTTCATAATTACACTAGACTTTTCAATAGTTAGTTGTTCATCGCTCTGGTCACCCTACTTCCCTTGGTCCAATTGAGATGATTTTTGGATGGTAGAAACTTGAGTAATCCAACAACATACTTAGTAAATTTCGAGTCCATATGAGTTTTGGAACTCCATTTTTCAATTTTCCAAAAATTACTTAAAAAATGTGTTTACTGACCATTTGCAATCAAATTTTTGAAGAATGGTTCCTTACCCCTAAGATTACTCTCAATGATTTCCTCATAATTTTTGGACTAAGGTAGACATACTTTCTAACACGGTTTTAGCAGCCATTTCTATTGACAACAATTATAACATCCACAAGTGTACAAGTCTTTCGTGTGTGCAAGTCCTCAGTCTTAATCACACTAAGTCCGGCAAGGGTAATTCTCCTAGTTTGGTCTCCCTGTTACTCATTCGTGGTTTCAGAATTCAACCCACACACACCTTTATATGGAGAACATTCATTATACAATTTACAATTCGCCCTTAAGGCGTCAACATCATCATTGAAATATAAAGTTTACCTCAAGAATACCTCTAGATTAGCTGGAAATCTCGCCAAGTGATTGTACTCCTCAACACTTGGCACTCAACTATGTTGTGTATCTTGTTATGTTCTTCAATTTAACACCGTGATCATCAAATTTGAATTAGCAATGCAACAACTACGGTGTGTGAAAGATGGGTTGAAGGACATGAAAATAGAGAAAATGAAGATGGTCTTATTATGGTATTTTACAAGACATATTTGATTTGCGTCCTTACCTCTTGATTGTCACTTCTCTTCTTTTGGACAACATGCAATGGACACCACCTACTTGAGCTTTCTTAGTGCTCAAGCTCCTCATCTATCAAAAGAATTTCCACTAAATGCCATTCATTTCATTTTAAATTTTTTATTTTTTTTATATACCCTATTCTCAATATAATACTTCTTCTCAACATGGAATGACAAAATTTACATTTTTCTTTAAATTCAGGGTCATGACATTGGTAGAGCAGTTTGTGAAAGGTTGGATAAACTTTAAAAATTGTGTAAAAGCTTGCCATTTTGGATGTTTGAAAATAACAATGACCAAGGAAAAGAAGAAGTTGGTGCTTTAGATAAACCAAATTGGTCTAAATTAGCTTATAATTTTAGTCCCACATTGGTTAGGAATAAAAACAATGTTATTCTATAACCTATAAAACGATATTTTCGAAGAAATTAAAAAGCACGCAGCCGCGCGGTGAGCACAGAGCGAACTATTCTTTCGCCTTTTACTAAAGAATACCGTGTGCTCGCCGCACTTAGCGGCATACGCCTATTTTTGGAGAGTCCACCTCTTTGGCTGGGCTCACCCCAAAGTAAAGTAAAATGTGTCTTGCGGTAGATGATAGTTGTCTTGCAACAACTAGGTTGATAGATTCTTGGAGAAGCAAGAATCCCTAGTACAAGTTATTTTGCTTCTTTCTCAAAATAGAACATAGAGATGAGAAGGAAGGGTGGCACCCTTGTGAATCAAAATCAACATTGGATGTCTTGGACTTATTCATAAATAAGATAATAACTAACCAATTATAAGCAAGACTGATCATTATAAGATAGTAAAAACCATAGACTTATGATAGAAGTATGGTCCACTTGGGCATAAAAAAGAAAAGAGAAACTATTAAACCAAATTAAGCTAGTAACCTGAGTAACATATAACCAAGAAAAGAAAAACTATTAAACCAAATTAAGCTAGTTTTTGTATAGTAGCAAAACTACAATTTCTTTGGCAAATTCCTTAAGAAATTAAGTTAGTGTCGTTGGTTTTAGTCCCACATAGGGAAAGTGTGAAAGGGGAAGTATGGAAGGGTTGGTAGAAAAAAGAAGCGGATGGCATGCTAAAACATACTTACCTGGACGGGGTCAATGGGTGATCAAGACGGCTCATGGCCTAGGTTGGTGACCTCCATTGCACTTAGGAGGGGCACCCACCTAAGATCTCCCCAAGTGGGAGAGTCTACGTCATAATTTGTGGTAGAGGGGGTATGCGTACGCGCGACCCCTTACATATATTAATTGAAACATTTGTTTATGTTTTTGGTGTCCAAATTGTAATGTAGTTTGGATAAAATTTGTAGTTATTAAATTATTTTGCAAGATGTTTTATTGTGGTTTCCATCATATTGTTTTAACCCTTAATGGAAAATTATTGTGTAATTAAATTTTAAACTTTGCAAAAGTGTGTTTTTGATTATGCTATTTTAACCTTTGATGGAAAAAATATGATCTAATTAATGTTTAAGGTCGTAGAGTTAAAAAAAAAATTACTTGATGGAAGTAAATGGAAAGAAGTAATAGACTAATTGCATATCTGCCATTAGAACTAAAGGCATAGAGCACATTGTGTGGATATCCTCATTGTTCTGAAAATAGAGATGCAATGGTGCTTGTGATTATAGGATATAATGATTTGAAATAAGTGTGTTTGTGGAACGAGATATTAGGGTGTTGGTGAAGATGGTGTAAGTGGGTCAGCAAATAAACTTGCAGAACCTGCAAGAAGTGCAATTTCACACGTTCTGAGTACTTTATGGAATGGGAAAAGTATTGTTTGAAACCCCGTCCTCGTCTACTTGGGCATGAAACGAAGGCCAAATTAGTAACATACGACCAGGCGGTTGGCATGTTTGCAGTAGTGCTTAGATGCCCCTAACATTGATTCTATGTATATATATATATATTTGGTGGTTATGTTGCAAGTGTTTGTTTTTTTTGGTTAAGTAGCAAAATTGCAATTTCTTTGGCAAATTCCTAAGAAAACAACTTGCTGCTAACATGACTTCTTTTTTGTTTTTGCCACATCAACTTGACAATGAATGCTGATAATAACATTTGACTATTTTTGAAAAAGAAACACTCTTGTTTGTATATTCAACGTGGCATTTAAATTTCTTCAAATTGATGTTTACTTCAGAGATAAAATTGAGGTGTATTTTTGCTCTATTAGGAGCTGCTTGGCACCCAGGAGATCATAAGATTTGGAGTAAATCGAGTGGACATGCCTCACTTGGGATTAAAGAAATTTAAAGTAATGTGGGATTAAGAAATCCAAACTTTTGGTCGAGTTTCTCTAATTTTGGCAGTTTTTATTTCTGCAACTAATGATGATTGTATGGGATATGTTCTTAAATTTTATTTAATTATCTTAGAAATAAATGACATTAGAAAAATATGATTCGTGATGTATCCAAAAAGAAAAGTACGGAAGTGAAAAGACTCTCAAATGCTCAAACTCTTCGCATTCTAATCTTTACATATAAAGGGGTTGGGCTCAATGTGGAGGTCGTCTAATTTATGTGAAATTCATCATAATATCTGAAAAGGGACTTACTTTTCCATAGAAAATTATAAATCTCAGCAAATGGCTTGAACAAAAAAAATGTTCGTAGGGATGCGTGAGGAAGGAGGCATTCCAAGGAGAAAGTGCAAGGATTATTAGAGGGTGATGGAGATTACACGGAAGAAAAGGAAAAATCTATTATTTGAGGACAAAGCTATATTCTTGGAGGAGATTTAGCAAGATATTTTAAGCTATTTTTTGCGAGGTAGCCACAATTGATTTAAGAGATTGTTGCCAAAGTTTGGATTGATTTGCTTCGCAGAAAGAACAAATTGGTACTTCAAATAAACCAATTTGGTTCAAGTTTCTTTCTATTTTTAGTCCCTCATTGGTTAGGAATAAAACTGATATCATTGCATGGCTAATAAGATGGGCTTCTGGAAGAAGTTGAAAGACACGCAGCTGTGCAGTGAGCACAAAGCGAACTATTCTTTCGCCTTTTACTAAAGAATACCGTGTGTTCGCGGCAATCAGCGGCAATCAGCGGCATACGCCTATTTTTGGAGAGTCCACCTCTTTTGTTGGGCTCACACTAAAGTAAAATGAAAAATGTGTTATGATGTAGAAGGCAGTAGTTTAGTAATTTCTTAGAGTATAACCATTCCTTAATACCTGAATTGAGAAAGTAAGGAATTAGGCCAATTTATGTTTGTGGAAATAGAGATGAGATGGAATCGAAAGTGGGGAACCTAAAGTAGTCGCAATTGGGAACTCGCATTTGGTGTTTGAATGTTATAAGTAAAAATCGGGAATACCATTGCAAATCAACATCAGATAAAATAGTTGTGTGATCCGGTGGGTAGGTCATGGGATTTGATTCTCAAATCAACCAGCTAATAACTTACTAATGACAAAGCAGATCATGTATTTTAAAGGGTATATATGATAGTGTAAAACATGGAATGATAGAAGTGTGGTATGAAAACAAAAAAAAAAAAAAATTAATTCAACCAAATTAAAGTAGTAATTTGAGTACGTTTTACCAGGTGGTCGGCATGTCTATGTTAGTGTTTAGATGGCCTTAATATTGATTCTATATATATAAGATTAGTACGGTAGTTGTGTTGCAATTGTTTGTTTGTTTTGGCCTAGTAGCAAAATTGTAATTTCTTTGGCAAATTCCTTAAGGAAACAAGTAAGCGTTCCTGGTTTTTTGTCCCGCATGGGAAAAGTGTGAAAAGTAAAGTAAGGAGAGGTGATATAAAAAAGAAACAGATGGGCAATTCAAAACATACTTACCTGGACGGGGCCAATGGGTGATCAATAAGGCTCATGGCCTAGGTTGGTGACCTCCATTGCACTTTGGAGGGGCATCTATCTAAGATCTCCCCAAGTGGGAGAGTTTACGTCATAATTTGTGGTAGAGGGGGTACGCGTTCGCGCGGCCCCTGCCATTAATTAATAGAAATATTTATTTATGTTTTTACTATTTGCAGTGTTTTACTTGGTATATTAATCATTTTTGTAATTTGTCTTACTCTATGATTTTGATTATGCAATTTTAATCCTTAATGGGAAAATTATTCCCGAAGAATAGTTTTAATTTTGTAAAGATTTAAAAAAGAAAAAAATCATTTACTTGATGGACAGAAGTAAACACAAAGAAGGAACAGAGTAATTGCGTATCTACCATTAACAGTCCGTTGAAACTATTAACTACTTCGATGAGTCTACAACTGAGATCAAAGTGGGGTGAAATTTCTTTACCCCAATTTGTGCATTTTGAAAGGGAAGAATGTTATATTTTGGGAAGTTATGTATAATGACCAAGTTCCATTTTTCTGCTACTTTATCTCACCCAAATTCATCTCACTTCCTTAATGTTTCTCCAAATACCATAGGTTTGACTTGGACAGAAGGCTGATCAATTCAAATTCAAATCCATAGCGCTTAGCAGAAGATGGATCAATCTGTTATAATACTTCTTCTCAACATGGAATGACAAAGTTTACATTTTTCTTTAAATTGAGGGTCATAACATTGGTAGAGCAGTTTGTAAAAGGTTGGATAAACTTTAAACATTGTGTAAAAGCTTGCCATTTTGGACGTTTGAAAATAACAATGACCAAGGAAAAGAAGAAGTTGGTGCTTTAGATAACCCAAATTGGTCTAAATTACCTTTTAATTTTAGTCCCACATTGGTTAGGAATAAAAACAATGTTATTCTATAACCTATAAAATGATATTTTCAAAGAAACTAAAAGGCATGCAGCCGCGCAGTGAGC
Source organism: Tinospora cordifolia (assembly GCA_030144865.1). Classification (NCBI taxonomy): domain Eukaryota; kingdom Viridiplantae; phylum Streptophyta; class Magnoliopsida; order Ranunculales; family Menispermaceae; genus Tinospora; species Tinospora cordifolia. Next base: position 3,890 of record JAJIYU010007821.1, on the reverse strand, counting down.
ACAGAGCGAACTATTCTTTCGCCTTTTACTAAAGAATACCGTGTGTTCGCCGCACTTAGCGGCATACACCTATTTTTGGAGAGTCCACTTCTTTGGTTGGACTCACCCCAAAGTAAAGTAAAATGTGTCTTGCGGTAGACAAATGTTTCTTGCGGTAGACAATAGTTGTCTTGCAACTAGGGAGATAGATTCTTGAAGAAGCAAGAATCCCTAGTACTAGTTATTTTGCTTCTTTCTCAAAAGAGAACATAGAGATGAGAAGGAAGGGTTGGCACCCTTATGAATCAAAATCAACATTGGATGTCTTGGACTTATTCATAAATAAGCTAATAACTTACCAATTACAAACAAGATTGATCATTATAAGATAGTAAAAACCATAGACTTAATGATAGAAGTATGGTCCACTTGGGCATAAAAGAAAAGAAAAGAAAAACTATTAAACCAAATTAAGCTAGTAACTTGAGTAACAAAGTAACATATAACCAAGAAAAGAAAAACTATTAAACCAAATTAAGCTAGTTTTTGTCAAGTAGCAAAACTACAATTTCTCTGGCAAATTCCTCAAGAAAATAAGTTAGTGTCGCTGGTTTTAGTCCCACATAGGGAAAGTGTGAAAGGGGAAGTATGGAGGGGGTGGTGGAAAAAGGAAGTGGATGGGCAAGCTGAAACATATTTACCTGGACGGGGTCAATGAGTGATCAAGATGGCTCATGGCCTAGGTTGGTGACCTCCATTGCACTTAGGAGGGGTACCCACCTAAGATCTCCCCAAGTGGGAGAGTCTACGGCATAATTTGTGGTAGAGGGGGTACGCGTACGTGCGGCCCCTTACATATATTAATTGAAACTTTTGTTTATGTTTTTGTTGTCTAAATTGTAATGTAGTTTGGATTTAAATTTCTAGTTATATTAAATTATTTTGCAAGATGTTTTATTGTGGTTTCCATAATATTGCTTTAAGGTTTGTAAAAATATGTTTTCCATTATGCTATTTTAACCCTTGATGGAAAAAATCTGATCTAATTATAGTTTAAGGTCGTAAAGTTTAAAAAAAAAATTTTACTTGATGGAAGTAAATGAAAAGAAGTAATAGACTAATTGCATATCTTCCATTAGAACAAAAGGCATAAAGCACATTGTGTGGATATCCTCATTGTTTTGAAAATAGAGATGCAATGGTGCTTGTGATTATGGGATATACCAATTATTAGGGGTGTTGGTGAAGATGGTGTAAGTGGGTCAGCAAATAAACTTGCAGAACCTACAAGAAGTGCAATTTCACACGTTCGGAGCACTTGTATGGAATGGGAAAAGTATTGTTCGAAACCCCGTCCTCGACTACTTTGGCATGAAACGAAGGCAAAATTAGTAACATATAACCAGGCGGTTGGCATGTTTGCAGTAGTGCTTAGATGCCCCTAACATTGATTTTATGTATATATATGTTTGGTAGTTATGTTGCAAGTGTTTGTTTGTTTTGGTTAAGTAGCAAAATTGCAATTTCTTTTGCAAATCCGTTAAGAAAACAACTTGCTGCTAACATGACTTCTTTTTTGTTTTTGCCACATCAACTTGACAATGAATGCTAATGATAACATTTGACTATTTTTGAAAAAGAAACACTCTTGTTTGTATATTCAACGTGGCATTTAAATTTCTCCAAATTGATGTTCACTTCAGAGATAAAATTGAGGTGTATTTTTGCTCTATTAGGAGCTGCTTGGCGCCCAGGAGATCATAAGATTATGAGTAAATCGAGTGGACATGTCTCACTTTGGATTAAAGAAATTTAAAGTAATGTGGGATTAAGAAATCCAAACTTTTGGTTGGGTTTCTCTAATTTGTCAGTTTTTATTTCTGCAACTAATGATGATTGTATGGGATATGCTCTTAAATTTTATTTAATTCTCTTAAAAATAAATGACATCAGAAAAATATGATTCGTGATGTATCCAAAAAGAAAAGTACAGAAGTGAAAAGACTCTCAAATGCTCAAACTCTTCGCATTCTAATCTTTACATATAAAGGGGTTGGGCTCAATGTGGAGGTCGTCTAATTTATGTGAAATTCATCATAATATCTAAAAAGGGACTTACCTTTCTATAGAAAATCATAAATCTCAGCAAATGGCTTGAACAAAAAAAATGTTCGTAGGGATGCGTGAGGAAGGAAGCATTCCAATGAGAAAATGCAAGGATTATTAGAGGGTGATGGAGATTACATGGAAGAAAAGGAAAAATTTTTTATTTAAAGACAAAGCTATATTCTTTGAGGAGATTTAGCAGGATATTTTAAGCTGTTTTTTGCAAGGTAGCCACAATTGATTAAGAGATTGTTGCCAAAGTTTGGATTGATTTGCTTTGCAGAAAGAACAAATTGATACTTCAAATAAACCAATTTGGTTCAAGTTTGTTTCTATTTTTAGTCCCTCATTGGTTAGGAATAAAACTGATATCATTGCATGGCCCATAAGATGGGCTTTTGGAAGAAGTTGAAAGTCACGCAGCTGTGTGGTGAGCACAAAGCGAACTATTCTTTCGCCTTTTACTAAAGAATACCGTGTGCTCGCCACAATTAGCGGCCTATACCTATTTTTGGAGAGTCCACCTCTTTGGTTGGGTTCACACCAAAGTAAAGTGAAAATCATGTTTTGTTGTAGAAAGTAGTAGTTTCGTTACTAGGTTGATAGTTTCTTAGAGAATAATCATTCCTTAATAACTATGTTTGTGGAAATAGAGATGAGATGGAATTGAAAGTGGAACCTAAAAGTAGTCGCAATTTGGAACTTGCATTTGTGTTTGAATGTTATTAGTAAAAATCACGAATACCATTGCAAATCAACATCAGATAAAATAGTTGTGTGATCAGGTGGGCAGGTCATGGGATTTGATTCTCAAATCAACCAGCTAATAACTTACTAATGACAATGCAGATCAAGTATTTTATAGGGTTTATATGATAGTATAAAACATGGAATGATAGAAGTGTGGTCTGAAAACCAAAAAGAAAATTTATATCAACCACATTAAAGTAGTAATTTGAGTATGTTTTACCAGGTGGTTGGCATGTCTATGTTAGTGTTTAGATGGCCTTAATATTGATTATATAAATATAAGATTAGTATGGTAGTTATGTTGCAATTGTTTGTTTATTTTGGCCAAGTAGCAAAATTGTAATTTCTTTGGCAAATTCCTTAAGGAAACAAGTTAGCGTTCCTAGTTTTTTGTCCCACATAGGAAAAGTGTGAAAAGTAAAGTTAGGAGAGGTGATATAAAAAAGAAACAGATGGGCAATTCTAAAGATATTTACCTGGATGGGGTCAATGGGTGATCAAGAAGGCCTATGGCCTAGGTTGGTGACCTCCATTGCACATCTGGTGACCTCAAGTGTGAGAGTTTACGTCATAATTTGTGGTAGAGGGGGTATGCGTTCGTGCGACCCCGAAGAAAAGTTTCAAGTTTGTAAAGATTTAAAAAAAAAATCATTTACTTGATGGGTAGGAGTAAACAGAAAAAAGGAACAGAGTAATTGCGCATCTACACTTGGATGAGTCTGCGACTGAGATCAAAGTGGGGTAAAATTTTCTTTACCCCAATCTGTACAATTTGAAAGGAAAGAATGTTATATTTTGGGAAGTTATGTATAATGACCAAGTTCCATTTTTTTGCTACTTTATCTCAGCCAAATTCATCTCACTTCCTTTATCTTTCTCCAAATACCATAGGTTTGACTTGGATGGAAGACTGATCAATTCAAATTCAAATCCGTAGTGCTTCGCAGATTGATCCATCTTCTGTGATGGATCAATCTGTTATTTTATCATATATATATATATATATATATATATATATATATATATATATATATGTATTTATGTATGTATATATA
>JAJIYU010007820.1:0-18696 GCA_030144865.1 Tinospora cordifolia | reverse complement strand
TTGTCTTTTTGTGTGATTTTTCTTATATTAAATAAAGGTATGGAACCCTTTGTTTGTTCCTTGTATGCTCTAATTCTAGTTTACTAGAGAGAGAGAGAGAGAGAGAGAGAGGGAGGGAGCTGAACCACCACATAAGAAAAAAACATAATGGCATAAGCGAATTTATACGATATTATAGCTATTCAAAGGTGGGTTTAAATTTTATTTTTTGTACTACATTCATAATAACAAGATCTATCAAATAATCAGATGTGATTGTTGATATGGTTATAAACTTTAAAGTAACAAAATTTAATGAAAAGAATGATTTTAACCTTTAGCAAATTAGGATGCAGTATAAGATGAGTTACTAAACATACTAAAAGGGAGGAGACACGTTGCCAACAAGTTTGATGGAAGAAAAAAAAAGAGATGAAATCATGAAAAAACATTCGCTACTATTCTCTTATGCTTTGATGATAAAGTTATGAGAGACGTTGAAGAAGAAACTACAACAACAGGTTTTCAGTTAAAAATTGAAGAATTTGTATGTTACCTAACAATTTCTTTATATTAGAAGAAGCAGTTGCAATTTCTTTATATTAGAAGAAGTAGTTACACATACCGAAGATGTAGGAACAAGCATTCATGAGAGAACATTACGGTGAGTTCAACAAGATTTTTATAGCTTTGAAGAATGTTGGATGTAAAATTAGTTATGAGAACCTAACAATATATTTGTTATATTTACTACCATATTTCTATGAACACTTTGTGGATACTTTGATCTATAGTTAAGACGCTTTATCTTTAAAGAATTTTTTAAAAAAAGCTTTGAACTCTAAAGAGTTGAAGAAGCTAGATACTAAAGAAAAAAGCAAAGACTCAAGGAAAAGTTTGTTGGCTAAAAGCAACATTGAACTTAAATGGTCTATAGGTCATGGAGGTAGATCTAGACGAAAAATTTAAAGGAAGAGGATTAAAGTACTTTGTATGTCATGAAGAATGACACTTTAAAAAAAATTATTTACAGCCCAAGCGTGAAAACAAAAATCAAGAGATTCTAGTGACATAATAGTTGTAGACGTGACAGCACTAATGTCCTTTTAGTTATACTCGGATGCTCATGTAATGAGTGGATTATTGTTTTAGGTTGTTCTCATTATATATGCTTTAGCAGGGATTAGATTACTTCCTATCAAAGTGTTAATGGTAATATTGTACTCATGGGAAATGACATGACTCGTGAGACAATAGGGATACAAAATGTGATGATCAAAATGCACAAGGACATTGACATATGTCAAACATGTTTCTAAACTATTGAAGGATTTTATTAATGTGGATCTCTTAGATTCATTAGGTTGCAGAATTATAACTGAAGCGAGACTTCTAAAGGTAGTTCAAGTTGATCTTATTACTTGTATGTGTTATTAGGGCATACAATTAGAGGTGGCTTAACAAACATAGTTGTGATGTATATGATTAGGGCATATGAGTCAGAGACAACATAATATATTGAGTTAGAAAGGCCTATCTGGGAAACAAAGCTAAGAAGTTAGACTTATGTGATTATTGTGTGGTTGAAAATTAGTGTAGAGTCAAGTTCAACTGTACAATTCACTGCATTAAAGGTACTCTACATTATATCTATTCAAATGTATGTGGTCATTCGTCAATTCCTTTACTCGGTGGAGCAAGATATTTCATTTTCTTTATCATTAGTTTTCATGTATGGTCTAGGTGATATTAAAAAGTAAGGATAAAGTGTCTGAGGTATTCAAGAAATAGAAAAATAAGATTGAGAAGCAAATTGGTAAAAACATCAAAAGGTTAAGAGTTGATAATGGTAGTGAGTACACTAGTACGACATTTTAAAAATTTTGTAAAGGCGAGGTCATTAAAAGACATTTTATAGTTAAGAGCATACTATGGTAGAATGGACGTGTTCTGGAGAGGGCACGATGTATATTATTGAATGTCTATTTCGTAGTGGACGTCAAAACCAACCAAATAATTCTTGTTTTATTTTCAAAAATAATTTTGCAAATAGTAATGATAGGGTCAAACTCATAAATATTGGTAAAATTATTTAATTTTTTTAGTCAAAACATATAAAATAAAATAATGGGGTTTTTGAAAGTGATGTTGAAATAAATTAATTCAAAGCAATTAAACAAATAAAATATAATTTCGAAGAAAATTTATGTCAATAAATATCTAGCCTTAAGTATAATCTTAGTGTTAATTCTTCGAATTGATTATTCATGTAAAGATGACTTGGCCATTCTTCAACAAATTGCCATGGCCATTAATAAGCTCTATCAACGTACCTATCTCTCTTTCTTAGTTAACTAAAACAAGCTTTATGATTAATTTTAATCAACAAATAACTTCAAACAATCTCTTAGGATTTTAACTAATGATTGTATTAAACACTATAGAGACCACCAATTTTAGCTAATAAATACACAAGCTCGGTCTATTTAAATTATATGTATCCACATAACACTAGTCAAATTCCATGATCCGATTTCATTTTACTACTAATTTTTGAAAAATTTAACAATTAAAGATCTAATGCTTCAATTGGCTTTATATTATTTTGATGAATAAACAAGGAGCCCTATTGCATTGATCAAATAAAATAATAATATTGATATTCACAATAATGCGTAAATACCAAAGAAGAAAAGAGGAAAAAAAAGCAAGTAGATTTCGCAACTCATGAAGAGTCGGACCTTGATTAACATTTGGTTAGTAAAAAGAAGTTTGGTTACATATCATTAGAAAATAACCCAAAAATAATAATAAAATAACTCTCTAAAGTTCCTGGCAAGAACAAGAAAATCTAAAAGGAGTCTAATCCAAGAAGAATTCAACCCCCTTTCTAAATCTTGCATTTCTTTTTTTATGGTTCTCAAAAACCCTTATAGAAAACTCCATAAAAAGAGAAATAAGATTTAAAAAAAAAAGTGAAAATCAAAGAGATTCAATATTATCATTCCAAATATATTGTTTCCTAACAAAAACTCCTAAAAAATAAGGCAACTCTTTCTTGTAGAATTAGGGTTAGCTAATAAGATGATTTGTGCTTCTCCAATAAAAATCAGTCTTGGGCCATGTAGACTATTAAAATGTGATGACGCCTTATGCAAAGACCTGGTTTAGTTTATATTTGCATAGTTTAGCTTTAAGTATCAATTCTAATTGTGATCACATTTTATTAAAGACCTCTTCTAGTTGCCCATCTGTTCGTTATGCATATTTCCCCAAAATTTGCAAAAAATTCTTCTTTTTTTTTTTCCAATCCTCGATCATCACACACATTTGAAACAAATTCCTTTTTTGGCCTTACAAAACACAAAATATACTACAATGAACAAAACTCAAAATTTTCTAACAAAAACATAAAAAAATGATATAAAGTATATGTATATTATGCTCCTTATCATTTGGGCAAATAGTTCTAGGGACAAGTAGTTCTACAAGTTGTTTCCTAATTATCAGTCACCATTTACTGGTATGAATTGTCATACTCCACTTTAGGCATAGTTAGGTAATGTTGTTGATTATTACGCTTTGAGAGTATTTGGATGTCCAACTTAGTATCATGCCATGAAAAGTAAGATTGATGCAACACCAAAGAAAGACATATTTATGGGTTATGCAGATAAAAATAAATGATACATGTTGTTGTCTTCTGATTTGCATGATATTATGATTAGCAAGAATGTGACAATTGATGAATCTTCTTAGATGTTTAGTAAGCAGACAGATTGTTAGGGGAAGGATAAAATTGATTTTATACAGGTTGAGTTTGGTATCCTAAGAGAAAAAAGTAAAGAGTCATGTGGAGGAGATAATAGGTGGTGCCAATGAGCAACAATAACTGAACTAGTCTTTAGCTAGTGGTAGATCTAAAAAGATTATTGGAGTATCAATTTCACTATGGGTTCGAAGACATGGTGGCATATGCATTAATAGCATATAAAGATGATCCTTTCACTTTTAGGGATTAAATGAGTGACAATTATTCAAAAAGATGGAAAAAAAAAGTTGTGTGGAATAAGATGGACTCATTATAAACAATCAGACTTGGGATCTCATAGAGTTACCAAAGGGTCAGCAGATTATTAGGTGCAAATGGGTGCATTCCAAAAAACACGGTCATCCAAAATTAGATACTGCAAAAGATAAGACAAGGTTGTTTGCCAAATGGTAAAATGTGGGCTATAATGAGGTGTTTTCTCCAACTATGAAACACACTTCTACCAAAGTAATGTCAACATTAGTTGCATTATTTGACTTTAAATTAAAGCAACTAGATATCAATGTGGCTCTCTTACATGGAGACTTTGCTGAGATAATTTACATAAAGCAACCTAAATGTTTTGAGGTTGCTTGTAGGAATGATCATATATACAAACAGAAGAAGTCCTTATATAGGCTCAAAAAGTTACTCAAACAATGGTATAAAAAGTTTGACACATTTATGATTAAGCAGGGATGCATGAGGAGTAAGTATGACAATTGTGTCTACTTTGTGAACCTTCCAAATAACTCTTATGTTTATTTGCACTTAAGTGTCGATGATATGATAATTGCTTCTAAAAGAATGAATGAAATCAATAGGCTAAAATTGTAGTTGATTTAGAAGTTTGAGACAAAGGATTTAGATGCGTCTAAGAAGATTATAGAGATACATAAAGAAAGAAAAAAGGACAAGCTAATTCTGTCACAAAGAAATTACTTGAAGAAAATGCTTTCAAGGTTCAGAGTGAAAAACTTTAAGCTACTGAATTATCCATTAGTAGCTCATGTTTAACTTTTAGCAAATGTCTCTCAGCATTGGTGAAGAGTGTGAGTACATGAGTCATATTCCATATGCTAGTGTAGTGGGTCGCTTGATGCATGCTATATTGTGCAGTAAGCCATACATTTCACCTGCAATGACTATTGGCAATAGATTTATGATATATCCTAGAAAAAAACACCAATAGGCAGTGAAATGGTTATTGCTATATCTTTGAGGGAAACTAGATTTAAGATTGGTTTTTCAGCAGGATAGTAGTACAGGTTCATTGGTTTTTCAATGGAACAAGTACAAGTTCACTTGTATGTGGGTATGTAAATTATGATTATGCTAGTAATTTTGACTAGTGGCACTCCATTACAAGTTTTGTGCTTACTTTGCCACATGGTCCTATTAGTTGGAGGTATATGTTGTAGATTATAGTTATATTATAAACTATTGAAGCAGAATATATGGTAGTGAGCAGAGGATGTGAAGGAGGTTTTATAGCTTTGAGTTTGATTGGTAAAATGAGGATCACTTGCAGAGTACACTAGTTTATTGTGACAGTTAGAGTGTCGTTAACTTGGCTAAGAACCAAATATATCATGCCAAGACTAAGCATGTTGACGTTCCTTTCCATTTTGTTCACAAGATTATCAAGGTGAGATTTCTTTATAAAAGATCAATGTCAATGACAATCTTGCATATATGATAACAAAGGCAGTCCCCATAGTCAAGTTTGAGTATTGTTTGAACTTGATCAATATCATATAGTGTTGAGTCCCTCAAGGAGCGAAGAGGGAAATATTGATTATGATGATTGGCTAGTGGCTCATAGTTGTCCTCACTAAAGTGGAGATTGTTATATACATGTGGTTGAATTTTTATGGGCTCAAGGAGTGTTTCCGTTTTAATGAGTTTCTATTTGACTAGTTTTCTCTCTATATCAGTTTTCTATTTAGAATCATACTTAAATTTAGAAAGCCTCTAATCAGTTTTATATTCTAAATAGAAAACTGATTAGAAGCTTTCTAAATTTAAGTATGATTCTTAGTGTAAGACTCTCTACACAGAACGGTAGAGAGGTAGTAACTAATGCAAAAAAACTAGAGAAGAGACATTGTGGTGTACTGATTTCTCCTAATTTGTAAATTCTTCATCTCCCACGAAATGGATGAAGCTTGCCAAATCAAATAAATTTGTGATATTCTTTCGCATATTTGTGAGTATTCTGCAACATAAATTTCTTATAATTTCTTATTTAGCTGATCTTTCTTTTTTTTTGGAAGTTTTGCGTTTAAAATAGGTAATGAATAACACTTTTTGTGAGAGATACTATAGCTTTGGTTGGTTTAGTTGCAGAATTGGATGTCCTTTTTTTTTTTTTTTTTTTCCTCTTTTGGCTATCACATAACTGAGCTCAAAAGCCTTTTTTGTTTTATTAAATTGTTTCCCTTTAATTCTCTTATTACTTTGACAATTTTTACAGCTTAATAATCATACATTTGGCTACAAAATTGAATTTGTTACTAACACCAAGTCATTCATTGCAAAACATGGTTGTTGAATGACAAAATTTGATTTGATATGTTGAAGAATTTTGCTTATTACTTTACAATATTTTTGCAGCTAAAATTCATGAATTTAATAAAGCTATAATATTAATATATAGACAAAGTACAACAAAGTATTAAGTAGGAACCTGATACTTGTCTTTAAAAACAGGTTGGAAGAAAGGGGCAATCCACCGTGGTTCCACAAATTTGAGTGCTTTTATGGTTTGCCTTTGGGACTTGATGTTACCTGTGGTTGTCTCTACAGCGTCTAATGATATAACACCCGGCTTGTTGAAATGATCCTCAGCTGAAGAAATTACATCTGAACCATGAGGAATTTAGCTTCACTGAGAACAGTACCATTGAAAAAAAGATTGTGGTAGCTGAACCAGGACACCTGCTTATTGGTGCCCGACTCACGGGAGATAGCCTACCAAGTCATATTGCATCTTCTAATGGTAACTAAGACAAGCTATTGGAAGTTTGTGAAGTAAGTTTGTCAAAACTTCCCCAAAGGTGGTTACTCTAGAAACCTGGTAATATAATATAATATATATATATATATATATATATACATATTAAATAGATTTAAAAAATTATTACAATTATACTTTTTTTTATGCAACTACTACATTTACAATTAATACAACTATAGTACTCAAAGCCGTTAGATGAATTAGGCATCCGTTAGTTCATCAAAATAATTATGAATATTACATTGTAAATTTATTAAAACTTTTCTTTAAATTTAACATAATAATATTGAAAACATAAATCCTTCCAATCATAAGGCCTATCAAGTGTTGATGAGTTTGATCAGAGTTTACGTCGCCAATAGTTGATACCAATGCATAGAGCCATCCAAAACGTGAACATAAAACTTGGAAAACAACTAAATTATTGTAGTTCAGGTTCCTGTCAATCCATACTTAACAAACGCAAGTCCTCACAAATATAAAACTGAATATTAAAACTCCCAAAAAGCACCAAAACAACTAATAGAAAATTGGGTTTCTGAAAAGACAAACAACACACTTTATAGAATCCAGAAGAATGCTACAACGCCCCATAGTTTTTATGTCGCCTCAGCAATTGACAAGTGCAGCTGAGCTTGAGAATTCCTGAGGAAACTACTGCCGCACTTGGAGTCCTGTCCATTAACAGCAAAGTCTATGAGATCTAAAGTAGCTTCATTAACATTACTGAAGACCATTCTATCACACGGCAACAATGAGTTCGAACCGAAACTGGTATGACCAACATATTTTCGATGCTGCTTCTTGTCACCACCACTGCTCCCTCGTGAAGATTTCCCTTTGTGTTTGTGCTTTCCGTGCTTCTTACTAGTCCTGTACCGATGCTGGTGGTAGCTTGTCACCGTGTGGGATACAGATGTAACAGGTGGGTCATATACATCAGGAGCCCAAGTCACAGTCAACTTCTTTGGCACTATTCCTCGCTTTTCCCGGCTACCCTTCATGGAAGAGACAAGCTTCAAAGTAGTCTGAGAGTAAATTGCACACATGAGCAAAAAGAAATAAAATCTTGTCAAGATCAGGCATAGAAAAGGCTAACTAATCCCAAATGAGAGCTAATTCAGACAGCTAAGACCTTTAATTCACAAAAAGCACAGACACTGCAGTGCTAACCGATGCCATTCTTGGTCATCAAACACATGGTGTTATCAAAAATCAATTTTCTTTTTGTTCTCAAAATCTAACCTGTAAAATCCTTACAGTTTCGATAAAAGAAAAGATGAAAGACTTACACATTGAGACATTAATTGAGAATCATCAGGGTTATCAGATTTAACACAGCTTTGCTCAAGAGATGATGTTCCAGAAATCACATTCACATAAGTACATGACTGCATAGTTCTAGAGCAGGGAAATTTTTCACATTTGTTCAAGGTTTCCAGAGCAGCCACTTTTGGGGGTTTTGACAAATTTACTTCACAATCTTCCAATAGCTTGTCTTTGTTACCATCAGAGGGTGCAATATGACTCGGTAGGCCATCTTCCATCAGTAGGATACTGTTAAGCACGTCTCCAAGTTCAGCTAACACAGTGTCCTCAATGGTATTGTTCTCAACGAAGCTTTGTTCCTCATGGTTCAGATACAATTTCTTTGACTGAAGATCATTTTGATATCTGGATGCTGTGTCATTAGACACTGTGGAAACATCCACTGGTAACACCAAGCTCCCCTAAAGGCAATCCATAAAAGCACTCAAATTAGTGCAACCGTCAAAATACTGCCTCTAACTACTCAAGCACGGCCAATGATATATGAATAGTACCACCATCTAACAACTAAAGCATAATCTTATATAGGAATATTTCAAAGTGGCTTAACTGTAACACTTTCTAAAGGTACAACTGTAACAAGATGTTGTACTTGGATAGCACCTCAAAACAAAGGATGACATACTAGTGAATTAAAGGGAAACAATTTAATACAAAAGAAATTAAGTTAAAGATAAAAAAGAGTCTGTTAGCAGGTTTGCATTGTATCCAAAAGAGTAAAATAGACAGGAAGTGACCAAAAAAATGAAGACAAGGATAAGAAACTAAACCAACAAAAGCTATAGTATACCTTGTAAAAGGGTGCTATCCCCCACTGATTTTAAACAAGAAAACTCACAAAAATAGCAGCTTAACTAGAAATTGATAAGAAGTTCAGGTATAATGTCAAAATATTAAGGAACAACAATTCTGAATCATAAAACTCATAACTATATATATAATGAAAAAAATATTATAAAGTCGTCAACAAACCAAAATCAAGTGGTCAACTCTGATAAATTAAATAAGTACAATAATTAGAAGTGAAATGTTTCACTAATTTGAAAACCAATACAAGTACAATTAGGTCAATAAACTAAAGATTGAACAATCGTTGACAAAAATTATATCTAAATCCACTCACGACTTAAAGTGTTTAAGCATGTCCAATACACAAATTCTCACCATGACAAGTTTTCAAGGAAAATACAACATATGACCTTACCTCCATATGGAAAGACCTATATCTAGATCCCAACCAGTGACCTACAAACACTTGCAAAGTGAAGCCCAGATGCCACTTAGTCCTCAAAATAAAAATAAAAACTGTTGGGCAAGGACCTGCCCCTGAACGCCCTAAAAAGTACAGGAGGAAAATCTAAAATTCTAAACCCCTCACCCCCAGAAAGTATAGATATTCTCATACAACATTTGAAGTATAAACAAATTACATGATATGCATTATGAATTTAGAAATCAAAACAAAATAAAGAAGAGAGAAAGGGCATGTAATATGGAGGAAGTGTGTTTGAACCAATAGATCAAATGGAGGAAAAAAAGAACTGAGAAACTGAATTTTAATCTCAAAGAGAAAGATAATTGTGTGTGTGTGTGTGTGTGTGTGTGCGTGCATGTGTGTGTGCACAATTTTAATCTCAAAGATAAAGATAATTTTGGGTAAGAAAGTCAATTTTAATCTCAAGGAGAAAGAAAATTTTGTGTGCGTGTAATTTTAATCTCTCAAAGAGAAAGATAATTTTGTGTGGTGTGCATGTCCCGTGCACACATGCATGTGTGGCTATGTATAACACTTCGCCATAAAAACTTAGAAACATTTTAACTCTAGACAGCAAGTTTGCTAAGCCACCTAAATTATAATAACTTTCACATTCTATTGGAATTCCATCTAAGTACTTTTTAGGCAAATCACATAAATTAACAAATCAAATATCAAAATTATCCAAACTACAACAAAAATGAAAATTCTAAAATTTCCTTAGACGAGGGATCTTATCTAGAAATATAAAAGGAAGATACAAAGAATTCAGCAAGCACCCTTCCCATTTATTGAGACAAATACAAATTGAGCAAACATCATAGAGATAACATTACAGGGCTTGCAGCTGCCGCGGAGGCGGTCATCTTTCTTTTCAACATTCCACAAAAATGAACTACATAAAAAAATAAGTATAACAAGTCTCCTGCAAATTCCCGATCTTGTTAAGTGTATGCCAAGAAACAGGCTAGTTAGTAACCCATAAATCGATCTTCAACAGAAAAAAAAAATACATAGAAAAATAACAAACAACAAACATAAAGCACAGAACCACTAGGAGGCAAATCTGGCTGGTTCAAAACACCGCGGGCAATTAACAGGAAAGACAATTCCGTCTAAAAAGATGACAAAACAAAAAACCTAGTGCGCAACATACCTCCGCAATAAACACGTCTCCCATGCAAAAGAAAGAAGAATCAACCGATAGAATCGAATAAAAGAACCGAATCTGAACGTAAAGAAAAAGTTCACGGAAAATCCTAAATCACTGATCCGATCAAGCAGACAAAATTCCGAGTCCACAAGGTAAGATTCTTCAGTTCCACAGGCCCCACGATTCTTGATATCGCGCCAAATAATAAACGCAAGGCGAGAATGGAAAAAGAAGAAAAAGAAGAAAAAGAAACCCTAACAGTTAATCGAATATCAGCTCAAATTACCACGACGATCGCACTTTTCGAGCTTTCTAAAACGATTAGGAAAGGAAGGTGCTAAAGAAGGGATCATCGTCTCATGCCGGTGGTAGAAATCTAGGAGCACCGAGGGCATCGTCGATGCTCTTTCAAACAACAAAACAATTTGGAGAACAAGGCAATAACGCTAATCAATTTTCAATCCTTTCGTCAACCTGTGAATAAGAAGAAGAAGAAGAAGAAGACGATCGGAATAGAATCAGAGTGATGGCGAAATGTAGATCCGAAGATCTGTCAGGAACATTAAACCAAGAAAACGAAGAACGCGTGAACTCTTTCGGAATGGTAGCTAGCTTTGCCACAGAGATGGCGTAGTCGTTGATCAAGAGGAGAGGAGGAGGACGGAGAAGATAAAAAGATGAAAAGCTGAGAAGATAGCGGACGAAACTTACCTCGAGATCCGAGTTTTTTGTCGGCTTCCGTGGGCTGTCAATCCTCCGTAGAACGCGTCGTACTTTGCCAGCACAGATGCATATGGACAAACAACATTATAAAGGACAAGTATCGAAAATAACATGTTTTCAGAAATTACTTTGCCATAATAGCGTGACAAAATGCCATTGATTATAAATATGGGAAATACCCTACTTATTTGTTAAGATTTTTTATACTAGAATTAATTAAATAAGAGTTTATATTTTATAAAGTATTTGATAATAATAATATAAAAAATTCTTATTTAAAAATAGAGTGTTTATTAAGGAAGCTTGATAAACTTTTATTTATTTATTTTTATTGTATAAGTAATTTAAGTCATTTAAATAAAAATTATTAGTTTTATATAAAAAATATTTATAAATTTAATCATATTACATAATATATTTATTAATGATGTGAATATATATATTTAATTATATTTTTTATATTATTATTAATTAAAACCAACATTTTAAATTTATTTAATTTAATATTCTTATTTTGAAAATATTACATTTTAAAAAGTTTTAAATAGCTTAATAGTATATAAAGTTATTAACTAGCTTGACAAGGCTATTTTGGACATTTCAAAAAAAATTTATATCTATCTTGAAAAGTGTTGAAACCTGTTTACATTCCTCTTATTTCAAAAAAAAAAAAATCTTGCTTTTTATTTAAGAGGTATTTCTTTTATTTCATAAAAAGACTTTAAAAATAAGATGAAAAAAATTAAGTTATCAAACACTCTAATTTTTTAAAGGCTCTGTTTTAATAAGACTAATCAAAATAAGAGGTTTTAATAAGAGTTACCAAACACCACCTAATATATTTTTTTAGTCATTAAATCATTTATAATTATAACATAAATAGTTTAAAGTTATTTCAAGAATAAAAATTTATGACAATAAAAATAGTCAGTTGAATAAAATGTACAACTACAATAATTATTATTGTATCTATGAATTATAAACTTTAATTTTGAAATCTACAATGGTAACATTTAAAATAGATTTCCAAAAAAATGGAAAACTCCTAAATCATCCATCCAATAGAATATTATAATAAGGTTAATAAAAAGTATTATAATCATTCCTTACATACCAAGATATCATACATATTAAATCATTTTAGATTGTGTTTGTAATCTTTTCATAATTAATATATATTTCAAATTGATATTGTAATAATCCGAAGTTTTATAGTGCATACACATTAAAAACAAAATTTTAAAATATAATATAGTCAAGAATATAAATAAATAATATTTTAAATAAATGTGTAAAAATTAATTAAATGAAATAAATTAAATTAGATAATGGGTTATATATATATATATATATAATTTAGATGATTGAAGTGGTTATTATTTATGGGCTAGTGCGTAATCTCATTTGATAAATATTATGTATTGAAGTAGGATTCATATATAATAAAGTGGCCATTAATGTGATGATGGGATATGAAATGAGATTTCATTTTATAAGTAAATATAGTATGTAAGTGGCATGTGCAAAACAAAGTGGCAGTGGAGTTGGCTGAATATATGCATGGTTAAGTGATTATATGTGGGGCGGTTTGCATATACAAAGAAATGGGCAGTGGAGAATCAGTGGCACGTGATGGTGGTTCCATTTTCATTTCCAGATTTGCAAACCAGAAATGAAAAGAAGAGACCACGAATCGAACGGAGAAAAGAAAAGGGAAAAGAAAAGAAGATTCGATTTTCGATGAATTCGACTCGAAGGTATGTGATTTTTTCAAATTCTAGTTACAAAAATACTAAGTAAGTCATGTATTACAATCCCAAGGTATAATTTTTTTGGTAGATAGTGTTTTATACCCGTATCTAAAAATTGAGTATTTTTTCATAGTGAGTAAAATTTAATAAAAGTTATGCCAAAACACTTATAGTGATAAATAGATCTCAAATATGTAGTTGGTTTGCATTCATATGTCTTATGTATTTTAAAATAAATATCCAAAGTTTTATAATATTTGAATGGACTTTTGATGGTGTTAAACCCCAATAAAGTTTTAATTGAAATCCATGGAAATGTAGAAAATAAAAATCTGCATCTAACGATAGCAAAGTCGTAAATTTTCGATATCATTTGAAATTTTGGTGAATGATTGACTAACAGGATTATTTAATAAAATTTAGAAAAATAAAAAAATTTTGATTTTGAAGCTTATTTCTTTATGAGCAGTTTACATGTACGATATAAAATTATTATATTTATATTTATCGTTGTAGATTGTTTTTATAAATCATCTGGAAGGTTTTTGAACTAAGAATTGCAAGCAGAAAGGTATAATAGTGCATTTTTATTTATTTTGAACTAAAATTAGTTAAAATATAATTAATTAAATTTATTGGAGATATGAAGAAATTAAGTATAAACTTATTCCTTTTATTTTTTTAAGCTGAAAAGAATGCTAAATGGATAAATTGCATTGTTTGGAATCTTGAGAACAAGTTGAAATATTAAAAGAGCTTTGCAACTGGAAATTGAGTTGTGAAACAGGAAACTGAGAATTTTGGAAGCTTTAGCTAAAGGTTTGGTATCTAAAACCTTATTACTCATAAAGATAATTTTATGTTATGTTATCTATTCTGGAATGGATGTGAATGGAATGTGATATCGACGTTCAGGGGGTTGTGGAGATTCAGAGAATAATATCATAATTTTTAAATGACAAATTATACTTTTAAAAGTTGATTAGTCTAACAAACAGACGTAAGAGAAATCCATAAACCTCAGGTAAGGAGAATTTTCGTGCTCATTTCTATTATGCAAACTTTGATTCAGAACATTTGTTTGCTAGATTAGAATATTTGTAACATGATAGGAATTATGTTGCTTTTGATTGGAGTGAATGATTGAAATCCTAATGTCTGCTTATAGCCTTTTAGTGTAATTTATCAAATGCATGTTTTATTTATTGCACTTATTTCACTATTTATTCTTGTTAAATTTAATTCATGATGGTGTGATGCAAATTAAAATGCTTGTGAAATTAAATAAACTTAACGGACTTTAAGAATTCTACATACAGATACAATGGATTGTCGCAGACGCACTGTAACCCTTCATACAGTGTATCATGTGCACTAGTCTGGGCACGTCGTAGATATTTTTATTTATCCAGCTAATTTTCATTTATCCAGCTGGATAGATGAGTTGTTTTGGAAGTGGTAATTATTGGATTGTGTTACCCTTTCTTAGATAGTAATTCCATGGTATAGTTTGGATTGTATACCTAAAGTACTCGCCTTTGGTATTGATAGCGCTAATACCTTGAGAGTTTATATCATAATGATAATGCTAGATTGCAATACCTGGAGAATCATGATAATACATCTGGATTGTATACTGAGAGTTACTCATTTGGATTATAGGAAATCTCGAGGGAGGATTCTCTTTCGGTCATTAGGATTATAACAACATAATTTAATGTTTGCAATGCTAAATGTCTGAAAGTACTTGTAATGTTTTGAATACTGGTTTGTCTAATATTAATGATGTGTAGGAAGGACCTACTGGGCCTTCGAGCTCACTCCCATTTTATTTTTTAGGTGCTCACAGGAATATTCACTGACAAGCACAGGGATTGATGTCAAAACCTCACTTGGAGGTTGTTACATTTGTTTGCTAGTGTTTTATTTTGATGTAAATGTTTAAATAGGATTTGTGACCATTTTGTATGGATTTGTGACCATTGTGTATGATGTAGAACTTTCAAAATCTATATGTACTTGTGTTTATTTTGTATAAATGAATCTGACAGTAGTTAACTAAATGTTTTCTGACTTTTACCGCTGCATTAGTATGATATTTTGGGATCTTCTTTTTTTCATAAATAAAAATAGGTGATAATGACTAGATTATGGGCATTTTATGCATCAATGTTAGTCTCCATTGCATATAGATTATGTAAGCTTTTAGAAGAAAGAGAAATAGGAAATGGAAAGTTTGCAACTCATTTCAGGAAAAGATGATTCTATGATCATGTATCGAGAAATCTGGACTTGAAACTGGGGTGTCACAAAGTGGTATCAAAGCTATGGTTGTAGCTCGCTGGGAAAATATAACTTAGTGTGAATAAAATGAGTTAGAAATATTACTCATTATGGATATCTTGAGTTAGAAATTGGACCCAGTGTGGATACCAGGGGCAAACAAAGATTCAGTGTGGATACACTAAATGAAAGGGAATTATCATCGGAATATGATTTTTATTGAAATGAAATTTTTACCAGATTTGATTTTTCACTAGAAATGAATTTACTACATTGATTTTAAATAGTAACTGAATTGACTGAGTGACTCTAGCGGATTGCTAGAAGTCTAAAGGAAATTTAGGTGATACCAACATGCTCAAGTTGTGATTAAGTACTGGTAATGATCCCTAATAGTTGACCTCTTTCCTCAGTATAAGTCCCTGAAGGTGGGGTCTTGGGTCTTCTTCTTTGGAAGAATACACTGCGGGTTAGACCTTTGCTCTAATGTGAGGTCCTGAAAAGGTGATTGCCATAGAGTGGTGGTCCTAGATAGTTGACTTTCTCTTGGGATAAAGGTCTCTGAGGGGCTGATCTTGATGAGATCTACTTCTGTGGAAGAATGTCCCCAAAGGTTGACTTGCATTCTGACTAAAAGTATTAGAAGGTTGAGCACTACTAAAGAAAGGTCCAGTACTTGAAATCGATGGTATCACATAGAAAAGATAAACTTTGTTAGTCAAGTGTTGGGACACTAGGTCTAGGAAAGACCGGATGTCGACTAGAAAATATAGTGGGTTCATAAATAAAATCTTTTAGGTTATAGGTTAGAGATTGATAATATGAATGAACGTATACTTGTTTGGTTAGGACTCAATTCAAGAGGATCCTGTATTTTCTGATCTCTATGTAGGATGGGGTGCATAGAGATTTAGGGATATGGAGAATTCTGGACTCGAAGAATGATGGACCATGCTTGGTGAGTGATTGGTTTCTTTGGCTAAATTTGTACGCATTGTATTTTACTGAGATAGGGCGGTCGAGTATGGTGGGTCTTGCATAAACCTTAGAGGTCGAGACACTTGCGCCATTCTAATGGGTGTAATAAAATTCCTGAGCAAAAATCTGTGTGGAAGGGCAGGTGTGGATGGGGCATATAGACTTGGAAGCACAGATGGAAGCTTGAGGTTTCATTATGCTAGCGTGTATTGTTTGCTTGTTTAGTGTGTGATTGATTCTTATATAGGTAGTAATTATTTTGAGTATTTGTTTCAACAAATGAAATGTTGTCGACTTAGAAACATAAAATTTTAGACCACTAAAATGATTCAAGAACTTAGAAACATACACCTACAGTAGTACAAAAATGCGAGGAACTTAGATGGGTTGGAACGAATGGTTAGAAATACAAGTCACTGTATCCAATATGTTGAGAAAATGGTTGACTTGCAGATTGAAGTGGAACTGTAATTATAGCTTAAATTGGAATTTTTAGCTTTAGTTTGATTAAATTCTAAACTATTGGATACTGAAATGAGTTTTCAACCATAGATAATGCCGATGAGAAGGCCTAAAAAACACACGGCTTAAGAGGAGACCAGAGATGAGCCAAAGTAGAGACAAGAGAATGTACCAGTGGTCGTAGCACCAGCAGAGGCAGAGGTGAATCCAATATTGGTACAGAGAGTAGTGGAGCAGGTTTTGAGAGTATTGCAACCCTCAATATCATCTCAGCCACTTGTACCAGTACAACCACTTGTGCAGCCGTAGCCAGAGCCTCAGACTCCAGCTCTTCCTCAAACTAAGCTGGAGGCCAGGTTTTCAGAGTGATCACTCAGAGCAGGATTGCAAGGTATGATAAAGAATAGAAAGAATTGTTGATTGAATTTCAAAAATTGAGGCCCAGTATATTGGAAGATATGACAGACCTCCTCACTGTTGATAAATGGTTCACAGAAAGAAACGAGCATTTGAATGCTATGGGAGCTACAGGGCCAAGGAGAGTAGCTTTAGCAGTAAATCAACTAGTAGGGCCAGCATACCATTGGTGGGAAATGATTATGAATGATCCTACCATTGATGAATCCACTATGACATGGGAAGAATTCAAGAATCTCTTTTATAATGTTTTCTTCTCAACAACAAAGAAAAGACAGATGCAATCTGAGTTCATTCGTTTAACACAAAAGATGATGACAATGATAGATTACTAATAGAAATTCACAGAACTGTCAAGATTTGCACCGGATTTGGTGAGGGAAGAATACGCAAAGACAGAATGGTTCACTGAGGGACTAAGAATGGAAATTCAAAAAATAGTAGAACTGATGAAGCTAACCACCTTAAGAGAAACAGTTGAAAGGGCACAGATAGTAGAACAAGATCTAGAGGCTGAGCAAGTATGGAAGAACAGCAAGAGAGTCCAGTCTGGACAAACAATGGGACCTTCACAGAAGAAGTTTGCCATACAAGGAAGTTGCAGAGCACCTCAGGTATAGAGACAGTTCCAGACTCAACGAAATTATTCTGACAATACTAGAAAGGAACGGATAGAGCAGGCCAAGAGACAGAGATTATGCTTCTCATGTAATCAGGAGGGACATTTAACTAGAGAGTGTCCAAGTAAAGCAACTAGATTAACACCTCAACCACAGGCACAGACTTGATCCTAGACAGGCCGACCTCAGCAGCAGCAGAAAGGGCAAGCGAGCTTGTATGCTACAGATAGTAGTACAGATTCCCCTTCAGTAGTGAAAGGTATTTACTTATTGTTTGGCATTACTGTATTGATATTATTTGATTTAGGTGCCACTGGATCATTTGTCTCTGAAGATGTAATTGATAAATTGAAATTAGTAACTAGTCCATTAGTAGTCTCATTAGAGGTAGTGTGACAACCCGACCCCCAGGGCCCACCCTATCGGAGTCCACGACTCAGGGTGATGACTGTGGCCTGTCAGAAGGCCCACACCACAGCCGCATCACTCATCGGTACGCCACGTGTCGGCATCAACCCGTTACACGTGCGCTACGCTCTCCCCCTCAGAGAGTTTCCTTTCACCTCCGCGAAGATTTGAACCCAGGCCAACGGGATTTAACCATAGATTATGCATCATCCGCTACCATTGGGCCAACACCCCGGCTCCCGGTTTCTTCTGTTTTTGTCTCAGTTGCGACGATCTGTCGCTGGGGCCGCGTTCGGAGACGGCGCGCCCCGTTCGTTCGTTCGTTCGTTCGCCGAGAGCTGGAGGCCACGTGGTTCGGTTTTCTTTCTTTCTAGGTCTCATGTTTCATGTCTTTCTTTTTAATAAGTGATGATGTGAAGTTTAAAATATACAATGGCCATCAAAATAATGGTTTCCTTCAGTAGATATGGAATTCATTAAAAACATATGCAGCGGAATCCATTTCATT
>JAJIYU010007819.1:0-18694 GCA_030144865.1 Tinospora cordifolia | reverse complement strand
AAAACCTTACGACCAATTACAAATTAAAAAAAATAAAAAACAACTGTTTTAAATTTTATTGATTGTTAAACCACTTTGGAATCAATATGAACCAATTTAAGTTTTTTTTTTGTATAACTTTTTCCCTTTTTATCTTCAAATTAAAAAAAAACAAGACTAAATTTAAAATGGTAACAAATACATCCTACAAAATTGGCTCATAATTTAAAAATCTTCTTTTAAAATTTGAAAAAAAAAGTAAGTGACATAAAAAGAAATATACAAATCTAAAATCTCGAACAATCCTAATTAATTAGATAAATTTTTTTAAAAAAAACTAAGAAGCACATTTTAGAAGCAAGTTTTACTCAACTATTTTTTTTTAAGACGCACAAAGCATTTTTTATACTACCCTTTGGTTGAAAAAACACATTATTTTACTCAAAAAATACTTTAATAAAGATCACTAAAATAGGCTCAAAACTACCACTAAATAAATTCATTTTGATATTTCTAAGAAATCAAAGAAATTTTCATTCTTTTTAAACCTCGATGATAACTCTCAGATGTATTATTCATAGATTGTGGAGTTAAGTGGCTCAAGAATCATGACAAAGAAAAGTTCTTTAGATTGATTTGAAACACCATTTTCTCGATTGCCATAAGTAGTATCTAAGTGAACTTGTGGTGAATAACCAAAATTTCTCTTGCATCATGTAGTTTTAAATCTTTACAAATAAATGTATATTTATATTATTATTATTATTATTATTATTACTGTTTGAGATTATCTATTGGCTACTCAAAAATATAATAAAGTGGAGAGAATTGAATAAACTGCATAGAAGACGACACACATTGGGATAAAGGACAACAGATAGACTTGCTTGAACATACACTTTATACGTCATTGAAAACAAAACAAACAAAAATAATATGAGAAATAAAAAGAGATAACGAGAGAAAAAAAAAGAAAAAAAGAGATTTCACATAATGAGAGTCCTTAGACTGGATTCATTGTCCATGAAAGACATCAATAGTTATCAACGAGCTATTGGTTCGGTGGTTTACTCGCCATTTCGCTTAAGCGAAGCCTCGGATTTGAGTCTCGTAAATATAACAATCTTCGCTGGAGGCCCAACTTTAGAATGAGAGCGGATCAAAGGTAAAATGGAGATTTAGTCTTGAGGAACGCGCTAAGCTAGCCGGGAAATATTCCATGGAGACAATCCCAGTTTATGCAGCATTTTACTTGCATGCTGACAAACCCAATTGCAGCATCATAAACTTATGCATCCAATGACATATATTCATCATAAATATTTTGAAGAAGCCCTCCAATCAACCCAAGCTGTTTTTGTATAATACATGATGTTTTTCTCATTCATAACCATTCAATATATATATATATATAAAGCAGTATTCATCCCACTAATTAACCCAACGAGTTGGAGTTTAGTTAAATCGTTAAGAATACATGTTTAAAAAATGTCGAACTTCAACCAACTTAAACTATGATTTAAAATAATTATTATGCCTCGTTCACTTTTTGTTCAAGTCCATCACCATGACTAACTGTTGTAATACTCGTGGCCTACGAAAGAATTTATTATAGTATTTCAACTAAGATTTAACATAACCCTCAGCTATTTAGAGCAGATGGTACAGTATCTAGGGCAGGGATCGAAACACCCTTGTTGTAAAATTGTTGTTGACAAAAAAAAAAAAGAAAACTAAGATTTAACATAAGTTTCTTAACCAAGCGAACACATTTCCATGAAAATTGTGACCCTCTTGCAAATTTAAGTACATTGTATAATTAGTAAAGCCCCACGCCCCAACCCATTTATTGGTATTGCGCTAAGATAATAAAAGAATAAGCTTAACACAAGAGAGTGATTACAAGTAGTGATTTCTATTTGAAATTTTGTCTAAAGGAAGTTTTCTCATGCAACTATTAGCCAGAGAACGTTAACGCGAAAATTAATTAGAACTTGGAACTCATTAATAGGGCCACGAAAAAACGTAGCAGTGAGTCCATGTACATCTCCAATAAAACTATTAATTAAAAAATAAAAATAAAAACACGTGCCACATGAGGTGCATAGACATTAAGTTTAAGGGGAAAAAAAAAAAAAAAAAAAAAAAAACTTCTCCAAGGCTACTGAGATGAACATTGTCAAGCTGATGAGGTGAGGAACAAAATAATAGCTATACCTTCTATTGTTAGACAACCACGTAAAATGCAAGTCATCAAATTAAAATTTTCTAAGCAAAAAATAAATTTTATATATATATATATATATATATCTATATCCACTATTTTTTGAAAATTTGTCATGTTTAATTTTATGGGCGCACAATTCTCTTTATATTAATAACATGACAATTTTTTTTTTTTTTTTTGTATAACTATTTTGGAATTAGAGATGCTCTAACAAACCTAGATGAGACTGAACCAATGCTCTTGGTTCCACTTTTACTTTTATAATAGGAGGAAAAACCTCCATTTATTTGGCAGAACTCATCTGAAAAGATTTTGATACACAAAATTGGAGCTAGCCACCATTTGCAAGTATCTTAGCCAACGACATCTCCATCGTATTTTATCACCAAGGCATTTAGTATCAAATCAATATACAAGATTACTGTCTTATTTCCTCTAACAAGCGAAAATTATGTAAAACGTCTTAATACCTGGCAACGACATTCCAAATTAAAACACAAGCACACTTCAGTAAACTTAGTGCCAACACACAGAGGACATGTCAGACTCATCAAGGCCATAGATGCTGCCATTTGAAGGCACGGTACGAAAAAAATAATAGAAATTCTACTAGTAAGTGAAGCAAGTTAAACTTATAAACAGAATCTACAGCACTGAAATCGAAACAAACAGAGAAACGAATGGTTAGAGATTGAAAATGCAATTAAACCATGGATCTACCGAACACTATCTTCTACTGAACATTTGCTTTTCGAATACAAACTGGGGGGTTGTCAGACTACCTCTTAGTTTTACACAAAAGCTATGTGTTTGTTCAATTAAATCAAAGGAGAAGAATGAACCAAAAGAATTTTGTTATATTAGAATTATTATGAAACTGCAAATGTAAGCAATGCAACTTTAAATTACAGTTAAGGAATATGACAAAGTATGACAACCAGTCTATCTCATTTTACCAGGTTTTTTGTTTTTTTTTTTTTAGGAGTTTCTCTCCATGCAAAAGCAAACGAACAAAGACAGCCAAACCAAAACACAGTTTTATTGAAAGAAGTGGCTATTGTCTACTGGCTGAACAAGTCAAATGGAGATCAATTGACAACATGAAGTAAATAGATGGCATACACACCAATGCGTGGTAAATGGAAATGAATGTTTGACACGATTCCATTGTTCACTTAACTGATAAAAAGAAAATAAGGGAAACACATACTGTCTGTGAGCAAATTAATTAGGAAAATGCTATTTTTGACAGCCACAGTTGCAATCCTAAGTATAATTATACTCTCAACTATTAGATGTATGTATGCAATGTATCTTAAGATGTATAATAAAGAGTGCAACGGTTGTGCATGTATAAATGCATTTGAAATTATAACTACAGCAACCAAAATAACATTCTCCACTAAAAAAATTCTACCAATTACTGTCAAAAGCATTCAAAGTATGTTGCTTAGGTTTGAGTACTTACTTGAAGGACAGTCAAATGGAGATCTTCTACCAGATACATCTGCTTCATCTCATTAATGATAATGAATTTTGTTACTGCCTGAAGTTAAAAGAGAGATAAAAAGCTAAGACTGGAGACTTCATCCACAAAAGATGAGCATGTGCCTTTGACTAAATGCAATGTATCTACATACAAAACTATTATAAACAAAATTTTATCACTTCCATCATCAGAGGAGGAAATCAGGAAATGAGAGAAATTTTCATCATATTAGCCTTTCCACATCCTCCATCAGTTAAGATACATAGATAGCTAGAGTATCTACATCATTCTGATTCTTTTACAGTGTGAAGCTGCATCCCGTATCCCTTTCTTTGTCACAGAATATGCTGCTGATGCAGACCTTAATGAGGGTGACTTATCAATATATGCATACCGCTCATTGCCATTCCAATATAAGATCACTCGATTAGTACAAGCATGTGACCAGCTATCACCTACATCAAACAATGAAACAAAATAATCATCTTTCTCGAAAAGAAAAAGATTAAGCTATTATAAGCTATTTGAACTAGAAGTTATCACTAATAAATGGAAGCCTAACACGTATACTAAACCATCACGATTGTACTCTTAGGGAAGCCCCATCCACGGAAGAAGAGATGGAAAGGAAATAAAAGCATGGAACCAGTGGTTCTAACTTCTGAATGGTTAGGTCATAATAGTATTTGCAGAACACACATTTGAGAATACGAATACTTTCATGCCAGTTAACTTGGGCCCTCCAGCCTCTGCCAAGGCATGCAACTGGAAGTCTTTCTCATTGTTTCATTCTATCATTTTTGCCTGGCCCAGTATATAATTTCAAAGGATCATGGATGCGCCAAGCTCAAACTATTACCAATAAGCTACAAAATGAATAAAGAAATATCATATATCTATAAATGGCTGGCTTTGAACCTTTCAAAAACTCTTGCCCCAACACCCGCCCCCCACAAGAAGATAATAATAATAATAATAATAAAAGAATTTCAGTACATAATCAAGCATGTAGCTTACCTAGAGCAAGAGTTAACTGAAAAGCACCTTCTTTAAATTTCATGGTTACCTGGTTAAGAACTACAACCTACAAAATGGAGATTGTATAAAAAAAACAGCTGAAGTAAAATGGTTTTACAACCTGCAATTCTATAACAGTGTTTACGAACCAGAATCTATACTTAAATTATGCATTTATAATGTTTACTGTAACTAGAAACTGATATATATTGAAAGGACAATAGGTTGAGATGGAAAAGTGGCGAAGCCAGAAAAGATATAAATAGAATTGAAGACATTGTCAACAGTCGACAAGCCAAAATTAATAGATTAAAACAATGAAGAAAAGTTAGTCGAACCAGTTTAATTGTGTAAAACAGAGACCATGACCAAACCAGTAACGGATACGACAACACAAGTTGTAGGAATCAAGATGAGTACTGAGCACTGACCGTATACATGATTTTGTTGAATCTCATGAAAGGTATGGGCCTAAAGAGAATCAAATGCAAGAACCAGATTACTCAGTGAAGTACTAGAAACGTTTTTATCTAAATTCATATCAACATATGACCAGATTTAAATATTACAGATTTGAAGAGAGGCTTTACAACCCAGAGGATTCAAGATAAGTAGCACAGGAACTAAATACAATAAATGTTGTAATCCTAGCAATAAAGAGATGACGAAGATTGATAACCAAGATATACCAAAGAACGAATTTATTATTTAAGAACCCAGTATTCATCCAGAAGGAAAAATATGTGAAGATGTGAATCATAAAGTTAAAGCAAGATCCATTGAGGGGAGATAATCCTTAGGATTATTATATGATCAACATGTCATATTAAAGTTGAAAGGGAAATTTTATTAGGCTGTTATTTAATCAAACACACTATATGCCTACATGGATGTGTAGCAAAAAAAAATAATAATGTCAACAAACTAAATGTAATGGAAATGCGAACATTAACATAGGATATACAACAGCATTTTCAAGGCATTGTCTAGGCACCTACCCCCCTAAGCACCTAGGCAGTGACCTAAGCGCTATTAGGTGTTTGCAATCTTTTTTGGAGGGCTTAAAATTTTTTTATTTTCACCCCTATATTTTTATGGTTTAGACCCACCTAGGCCTCGCCTCATCTTATGAAGGTTTACCACTAGCTCCGCCTTGACAACATTAATATATCGTAAAACATTATATGAAAAACCTTGAAATAGGTGCAGTGAAAAAAGATGCAGAATTAGCCACATAAAATGAGAAAAAAAAAACATTATATAAAGTGGCTCCACCACGTCACCAAAAAAAGGGGGAAAAAAAGGTGGTTCCAACAAACACAACGAAAACCATTGGATGTACTGATTAGGAAGAGTCACATCTCATATTATAATGACTGTATATAAGAAAGCTGATAAGTAACAGCCACATACTACATACAAATAAATTATTATTCCCTGGAATTAGCTTTTTTTTTCCTTTTCTTTGTAAGTCATTTACTCTTTTCTTTTAAAATTTTGTGTATGTCTGTGTGTATTTGTGTATTAACACCCAATGGAATAGTAGAGGCAAAGGCAAATTCAAAATAACTAGGGCAAAAATTATTAATAAAGCCATAACTAGTTGTAATGTAAATGTGATTGTAACCCTTGATAGAGCAGCATGGAAGAAGTGCACTCATGCAGGTAAACCCATGCATTTGGACAAGGGCTTTATTGAACTAAGTTGGAGAGTGTATATCAAGAAGATGCAAGTTGTAGAGTGAACAACCTTCATTATATCCTTCTTGGTTGCACAACTATAATCCTTCGTGATTTATGGAGCATTGCTTCTAAACATTTTAATATTACAACAAGAAGAAGATTCCATCAATTGTTCAGTCTAACTTTGCAGTAAATCAGTATTTGTCAAAGCTCAACATATGGCACATGCATAAGCTTGCATTAACCTCAAGTGAAATCAATGGAATCAACTGAAAATTAACCGATTCCAATGGAAAAATTAACCTAAATTAGGCAACAAGTAGCAGAAAGGGAATGTCATGAAGACAACATAATTGGCATAAAGGATGTTTGCTAATGTATGAGATAAATGTTAATTAATTGCATCACTTTAAGAAAATAAAAAAAATTGATGAAACTATTAACTCTGAAGATTAATCTTTACGTTTGCTACAACATCACAAAAGACCTCTAAAAGAAATAAGGTACATTTATTAGTGATGACTCTTGATGAATTGTTATGAAGTAAAAATGAAGACATTAGTGGTCACCAACTTACAGCCAAGCAGAACTTTTTTGCCAGCTTCATCAGCTTTAAAGCCATTCCACTGAGTATTCGAGTCCTAAGTGCAAAGTCATCAAAATCTTGCCTGAAGTGAAAAGTGATACTATCAATGACAACAATTCGAACCTGAAAAACATCAGAAGAAATTAAAGAAGCTCAGCAATGATAGTTACTATCATACATGCAGCTAGGAAATAAATCAGCATGCTGAGATCCAGCAGCTTATGGATTCATTTTCATGCTCAAAGTTTTAAATAAATGTGCATAAAGACAAGTAAGAAGTCTGATAGAAAAAATGTTACTGATAGTTCTGCTATCCACATTCAAGTTTTATAATGTTCTGTATCACACCAAATGAGCTCCACAAAAATATTTCTTAAAAGAAGATTATGGCAATATCATTTCCCATGTCTCCATCATAATGCCACCCACAATCCTACAAAACCATCCATACTCTCCTAATATGAGTAAGCAGTTATGCCTTGGCTATCAAATAATATATTGACATGTCCAAAAGAACCTTGGTTACATTCCATCCAAAGGCAAAGTCACAGCATGATTTTAATAAATTGTTAAAGAACCTTAGTGCAAACTATATGAGGCACACATGCTTCCATTTTTGAGGTTAAACTTGTCAAAGAACACTAGCAAAATTTAAGTTTTCTAAGAGCATCCGGAAAACACTACATCTTAACAGCAGATTATCCAACAGACATAAAAATAAATCAGCATCAGCATTTTTATTTATTTACTTACCTATTTTTTGACCAGACATCAACAACCAGCACCGAATGCTACTAATGCAACATGGAAAATTTTATTGGTGGGGATCAGCAAAGAAAAGAATAAGGGATCTGAATCAACGTGTGTATTTGAGAGATTGATTATCCTCAGACTGAGAAGCATTCACATGAGACAAAAACAAACATGACAATGAAAGGTGTGGATCAAGTACTGAGAGAATGAGTAAATAATTTCATTAAGGGAGGGAGCAAAGTGTATATTAGAGTCAGAGCACCTGAAATCCCCTGCATTACTTTTCTAAAGAGGAATTTATACCACGTAAATTACTTTGCGGAAAAAAAGACCCCCTTGACTTCAAATTGAAAGAATGCATCCTAGTTATTGACAAAGCCACTAGATGCTTAAAAGCCATATTTACAAATGAAAACTAAATACAATATGCAAGTTCTTCCTACATCTTTATGCTCTTGAATGAACTTCTCTAAGTGATTCACTACAGCAACTTGTTCCGTGTAGCTGCAGACTCGAAAGTAGAATATGTTCGCGAGCAAATTGTTAGGTTCCATTTTCTCTTCGCAAATTTTTAAATCCTTCCGTCCATTAGGATTCCTTTCCAGCATGTCCTCAATGCATGCTTCAGCAACTTGAAACACACGTTCCACCATGAAACTGCCTTCTGTGTCTGTACAAAAACCCACAAGTTTTAGATCAGCATCAAGATTTCATTACAGCAAAACTAAATAAAAGAGAAAGACAGAAGCATTGCAACAGAAATTTAAAAGGTTCACAACCCAACCCAATAGAATTCTTCAATAATAGTTTAGATCCCATATGGTGTGGTTAAAAATCTGTTATGAACATATTTTGAAAGGCATGTTGTGCATCAGACAGCATTTGCAAAGTTCAGAAACTTACCAATATAAATAGCCTTTCCTCCTAGACCGCCATAATCAACTGGAATTTGGACATTAACTACAAGTTGAATCCTGCATTTTGTAACAGTAAATATGCCAATTAAAATTCATATGAACACATGAATTGTTTACTAAAATTAAAAAGCAATCATACCCCAGTTGAGTTTTACCAATGCCTGGTACTCCACCTGAAAAGCTCTACGTGTCAATGACCACTAGATAATTTTATAAGAATATTTTGCTCAAGGGACAAGTACATATAGTGTGTTCCACCCACTAAACAGCAAGTAGGCATATACTGAATTAACTGATGGAAACTAAATTGACCACAAAGAAAAACTAACCAATTTCAGTAACTTCTTTGCAACTTATTCCTCCACCCAAGATATGGTCTAAATCTCCGCAAGAGGTAGTAATACGTGAAATGAATTCCTCCTCACATAGCATGTCCCAGGCAGTTTGTGCTCCTGCATGAGATTAGAAATTAAGATATTATTCTAAGAAACAACCAAACAAGAAGCATTTTATCCATGTAAACTTTATATCAATTTGTTTGCAAATTATCTATCAATAAGGTTGTGGTTATCAATCAGTGGACTGTGAATCAATCAATGGATTGTAAATATCAATCAGTGGATTGCGAATAAAGAATATTCTAGGAAGGACAGTTATAGCTAGTGGTATATTGTAAATAATATAGGTGTTGGTGCAGAATTTGACCAACACCAAAGAAGAAAAATAATGAAATCTGATCTTTGAAAGGGACTCTGACAACAACTAACAACAGAATTTGAAAAAAAAAAAAAAAAACAAAGAAGAAAGCAAAGAAGACAAAAGAATGGAGAGTAAGAACTCTTATTGATATTGCTTCTAGAATGAATTTGATGCCTTGACTAACAGATAACATCTCTATTTATAAATAAGGGTGACCCTTTGTTTGACTACCAAAGGTCTTGTTCAGTGAGGACAAGGAACACTTCTACCGGTATGTGGGACAATGGAGCTCATCCTCAGCCAGCTACTATTATCCTAGCTACGAATGCTAGGCTAGACTTCTTGTTCTACTAGAAGTCTGACCTAGGATATTTGGGTCTCATATGCCCCTTTCCTTGATCATCTCTAACGAAGGATGTCAGAACTTATCCATTTGTAGTTGTTTTAGTTGCATTGGTAAAAAATTTACCTTGAAGAGTCAATATGGCAGCCCAACTGAGCTCCTGCATGGCCAAGCTCACTGCAGATGCTTTTTTTCCCAATGCAGACATAACTGAGTTGTCATGCTGACATACTTTCCAAAAATGGAGTGAACATGTGCATGTCCCCAAAGTCTAGATCCAGGCTAAGCTGTCAAGCTAACATCTTTATCAATTTTCTGAAAACCTTGATCACATGCCTACCATGTGAGCTCAAATGAGCTGTTCTACAAATTCCATGTGTATGCCACCATGGCTTGAGGCTTTTCAACTTGGCCTCGGCTTTGGTCTGAGCTAGTGAACTTACAAGGCTTTGTACATTTATTTATATATATTCTCATGTTGAGAAAGTGAATAAAAAGAATACACTCTTCTCTTCTCTAGTGGAATGCGCCATAGAGCTGAACCGCAATATATTCTTTTGTCCTTTTATATTTTCATCTTTCAACATGATATTAGAGCCTTAAATTTGAAAAACTAAGAAATTCTCTTTGGCCTTCATTGCTAGATTCGTTTTTTGCGTCATCAAAATTGTTGTTTATCATTGTTAGCACTTTCACTGATTTGTGCGACAAAAGAAAGATGTCAAGTGTGTGATAAGTTTCAGAACATGGTATCTGAGATGAATATCCAGTTGCATTCAATTTGGATGAGATCAAGAGATTGAGAACTCTAATTAGCGTTCTTGAAAAAGAATAAGGCACCAATTCATTGAATATTCAGTTGGGATTCAAATCCTTTCGATCATATTTATGATGATATTTGGGATCCAACTCTCATTCCTAATATTTCTTCGGAAGGGAGGAGGGATGGGGAGGGGCACATTGGTTGCGTCTTTCATTAACGATTGTACAAGAATCTCTTGGATCTTCTCCTCAAACAAAAATCAGATGCGACCATTTTTCCACCACATGCCCATAGAATGACCCAAAATTAATTTAGAACCAAAATAAAAAAATTTTGGTTCCGACAATGCAAAAGACTAATTTTAAACAAGTTTTGACCTCATGCTATGAGAAGGAAGGCACTATTCATGAATCATCTCTTGTCCACACCCCACAACAAAATCACTTTGCTGAATGGAAAAAAATAAAAATGGCCCACTTCAACCTAGGCTTTCTACTTCGAAAACAATGTATCTAAGTCCTATTGGGGGAAAGCCATCCTAACTGCCACACATGTCATCAATCGACTACTTTCTCAGGTTCTTAACTTAGAGTCAAATGGAATTGTTATCAAAATTTTACCTTGACTTAGAAACATGAAACAATCTTGTTCCTAAAGTCTTCTAGTGTGCTGCTCTATCCACATTCACAATCCAAATAAGGGAAAACCA
Organism: Tinospora cordifolia; assembly: GCA_030144865.1. Taxonomy (NCBI): domain Eukaryota; kingdom Viridiplantae; phylum Streptophyta; class Magnoliopsida; order Ranunculales; family Menispermaceae; genus Tinospora; species Tinospora cordifolia. The sequence continues at coordinate 7,529 of JAJIYU010007819.1, read as the reverse complement.
AATCCAAGAGATATAAAGTGTCATTTATATAAATAAATAGAAATAACTAGAAATAACGTAGAAATAATATAACACACATAATAGGCACTTTTTGCCCTCTCAGTCTACTGCTTATAGATAAATAGCTTTCACCCTGTCCACGGGCCTTAGCTCTTTAAGTGATGACAAGGATGTTGAGTAAACTATTGACTCGAATGCTGGCGAGTCAACTATAGATTCAAATGAAAAGCTAACTAGCCACCTTTCCTGCTACTCCCAATTTATCTTTAATCATGTACTACCCTACATAAGGAATTCTATCGTATGATATAAAACTCTATAGAGGCCTCCGAGATAGGTTAGGGTGAAGTGTAGGGGGACTAATTACAGTATAATTAGGACCCCCTTGCTTTAACAGGGTATTCCTCAACTTGGAAGGGGTACAAAGGTTATTCGCTGACTAAAAAATTCTTTCTCCTAGTGGATGCTACTTTCGATAAACATTAATCTTATTTTTCCCCTCCTTCTCTTTAGGAGGAAAACTTCATCATAGAATATAAGGATTAAGATTTTTCCCTCTATAACACCTACACCATTTACCTCTCACCTGTACCGTCTCCCTCCATATTTGAATAATTCACATATATACCTTAACCTAATGACAACCAATATGAGGAACACTTGCCACCTGCTCATGACATTAAATGACTGGGCAAGTATCCTCAAGGAAGAAAGTTGCAATCTTAGAGCCTATCCAAGTTCACAAATTTGAATCAGCACCTAGAAATGAAATAACTGCCTCTGACCCTTTCTTGAGAACCATGCAAAAATCTAGCCTGAAATATACATTGATCGAGATCTGCCTATTTCCATTCAAAAAGGAGCCAAAGAATGCACCAAATAGCTGTTGTATACATTGTCTCTTTTTGTATCCATTGGGAAGTTTTCTCCAACACACAAGTGTTTTCTCTTTCATTTAAACAGTATCCAAACTCCCACATCAGTATCCAGGGTTTAATCTAATAGCAATTGGAAACAAGCTATGAACCATGGAGGCCATGGAAAAAAAAAAATGCAACATGAGAATTAGTTGAGTTGCCTACTGGAAAAAAACTTGTGGGATGCAAATGGGTTTACACTATTAAGTACAGAGCAGATCAATCATTAGAGAAATACAAGACAAGGTCAGTAGCAAAAAGATATACTCAGACATATGGTGAGGATCACTTACAGAAATTTGCACCGCTTGCCAGAATGAACACTTGATAAATATTACTCTCTTTGGCTGCCAATTACGACTGAAATTTATAACAATTGGATATGAAACTGTCTTTCTTCATGGAGACCTAGAAGAAGAGATCTATGTGGAAGTGTCTGTCCTGTACTTGAAAATTGCCTAACCACAGGTAAAGTGTGCAAACTAAAAAAGGTCTTGTATGAACTTAAACAATCTCTAAGAGCATGGCTTAGTTGCTTTGCTAGAGTAATGAAAGAAATGCGATATAAACAAAGGCAAGGGAATCATATTCTATTCCATAAATACTTAGTTTCTAGGGAGTTACAACACTTTTGGTTACATGTAGATGAAATAGTCGTAACTGGAAATGATGAGTAGGAGAAATAAAGACTGAACAATATTTGACTACAGTATTAGAGGTGACAAATCTAGGAAGATAAAAGTACTTTCTAAGAATTAAAGTGCCATACTCCAAATAGAGTATCTTTAGTTTTTAACAAAAGTACATTACAGAACCACTTAAGAACACAAGGAAGTCAGCATGCAAATCAGTAACCACACTTATTCATTTTAGCACAAGTTTGCAGAAGCAAAAGAAACACCTGCCGTGAATAAAGAGATCTATCAAAGGCTTATAGGAAGACTCATCTTTCTCACACAAAACCAAACATTGCATACAGAATGAAGGTAGTGAGTTTGTTCATGCACAACCTTAAAACATCCATTTGCAAGAAGCTGATCACATCTTACAGTATCTCAAAGGGACTCTAAGACTAGGTATCTCATCTAAATGACACACAAGAGTAGCTCTTGAAGCATATAAAGATGCAAATTCTATTGGTTCAATAGTTGAAAAAAGATCAACTATGAGATACTGTATGTTTCTTGGTAGGAACTTGCTGACATGGCTACTTCAAAAACAAAATGTTGTGCAAAGGTCTAGTGTTAAAGCAAAATTGTGACCAATGGCACAAGGAATTTGTGAGCTATTGTGGTTGCAATTGGAAGATTTGAGAAAAATGTTCGGACAACCTTAAGTGATTTTGTTGTGATGATAAATCTGCCATAGTATTGTCCATAACTCAATTTAACATGATTGAACCAAGCATATATTAATCAACATTTCATTAAAAAGAAACTTAATGGTGGGTTGATTGTAATCCCTATGCATTCACCAATAAACAGCTTGTCGATATGCTCACTAAATAGTTGAGCCATTCTATATTTCAAACAAGCATGTCCTAGCTAGAAAGGGTAACCCTTTATTCACCAGCTTGAAGGGGGGTGTTGCAAGGAAAAATCAATCAGTCCAATTGCAAATATCAATCAATGTGGTTGAAAATCTCAAACCATGGGATTTCAGAATATTAATTTGTGAATTGTGTATCAATCAGTGGATTGCAAATATCAATTAGTTGATTGCAAATAAAAAAATTATGAAGAATATTCCAAGAAGTTGTCATTTATAGCTTTGCTAAATTATAGAGAACATAGGCTCTATACATCTATTTATATATTTACTCCCATATTAAGAAAATGAATAAGAAATACACTCCTCTCTTCTCCCGTGGAGTATGCCATAGAGTTGAACCATGTTATATTTTTGTATCCTTCATTATTTTCATTTCCCAACAATCTGATTAAGGTAACCAACTCTTTGTTAACTGCATAAAGTAAATACATTATGTGAATTGAAACAATTTCAATTTTGAAGACACCAAAAATTAATTGAAACATCTTTTGCCAACATTTTGTAGGCAAAATAAGTACTACAAAACATGATTTTCATTATTTTGAGCTAAATATTTAGGTTGGACCCAAATGTGAATTTTGGAGGAGACCAAGTTGAATATTAATCTGTAATACATGAAGATTAAAAATATATAATTATTTAGTTATACTCATTTCCATATGAATGAGAAATTAAGTTAAGAATAGCCTATTTGATACGTCTAAAGTGTCAAAAATTAGTAAACAAAGTTTAGTCCATATAGGAAATTAAAAAACTCTATATTTTCTCAATTGTAGTGAGAACTTGTCACTTGAATTTCAGCAGCTCCAACCATACACATGCACAAGTATGCACTTGCATGAGGGCAAAAGTGCAACTTAGGGTGCACAAAATTACAGTTCACGAGTGTGCATCATCGAAAAGAGTGGGAAGCTTTCACTTTTCAAAATTGATGCAAATGAACAGATTGGATGTGTTCATGGAAGGCATCTAAATATCTTAACCAATGTATATTCAAGTTCGATGAACCTAGTCGAGCAACAGGAGTTGCTAGATCCTGCACGAAACAATCCAATGGTGCAGGATAAGATGTGCCAATCAAGACTGTCAAATTGGACCACTTGGATTACCAGATGGTGCAAGATTGATTACTCTAACTGAAGTTGTTAAAGGGCACGCACACCAATTGAGTGAGATTTGATTGTGTAGGATCAACTATGATGATCACGAATATCAAATCACAACTAGACACAAGTGGACTTAATTCAATGGCGCACGAAAGGGCACCATATATAAGCAAAGATGTCTATAAGTAGGCTCCAAACCTCAAAAAAGCCATCCTAAAAATATTTGATTTCTCAATATTTTCTCCTCTTTATTTCTTCTCTATTTCAGTGTTGTTTTTGCAAGCCATTACAACCTTCATTAGATTGACTATTCTTATAATTTAAAGTGTCGTTATCACATGAAGGAGATCATTGTATACTTATATTTTGGGAGACAATTGTCGTATACAATGCTATCAAGGTGGAAACGTAGAACCAGGTGACGGCAAGGTGAGGCGGGGCCTAGGCAAACCATGAAATAGTTATTTATATATATGTGTATGTATATATACACACACACACACACACTAAAATAAATGATGTGTTATTGATTTTGATATATTATTTAATGTTTAAAATAAAATTTTTTCAAACCCCTTAAAAAAATAAATTGCAACTACCTCCCTAGAGCACCTAGGCGGTGGCCTAAGCGCTTGGGGGACCTAGGCGTCCAAGTGTCGCCTAAGCGAGGCCTAGGCACTTGGTGGACCTAGGCGTAGGCGTCACCTAGGCAAAACCTAGGCACTCAGGGGACTAAGCATCTAGGCATTGCCTAGGTGACAACACTGATCGTATATTGAGAGCATAATTTGAGACAAGATTGTCTTAAAGACATAGAGTGCAACTTTGGACTTGGTACACTATTGTCACACTATTCATCTATGAAAATAGCAATTGATCTCATTTAGCTAAACAAACTTTTATTTCTAGTATCTTTGAATAATGAATGAGGGGTAACTTGCTACTCTAGAAGATTAGTTAAGCAAGACCATTGTGAGTCCATGACTTAGCCTAGGGACTAGTCTAGTTGATTATCTCAAGAGCTATTTCAAGTGAAGACTGCTACCATCTACACAACAATCTTCAAACAATTTTGCAATGGAGATAGATTCTACATCTACACCTCCTCCAACTATTGCTTTTTCGAAACCGAAGAAGCTAGAAAAGTCAACAGAACTGCCTTCAACAGGTAGCAACAGAAGATGCTTTTACTTCAACCCCCTCAAATTAGTTAAGATAGTAAATAAAGACCTAAAATCAAACAACATAAGATTGATAAGCATGTGATTGTTGCAATTCAAGCATAGAGACACCTTTACTTTCTATGCATGAATTACATTCTGAATGAGCTTATAGTTATATAATGCATATATTATAGTCCATAAACTACCTAGAAGCCATGAAATTCCTATATCAAGAAGGACAAGATTGAAAATGTTGGCCGTAAGAAATTTGTGGTTAGTAGGTTCCTTGATGACAAGATGGTGCAAACCATTCTACATTAGATTCATGCAAAAAAAAATGTCTTCGAGTGAATCTTTTCAAGCAGTTGCAATACTTTTTGAAGTCGCACACCTATTGGAGAAGTTCCAAGAACTATCTCAAGCACAAACATAAGAAGATGGTCTTAAAGACCTTATGTCAGCCTGCACAATGAAGAAGACAGTGAGATTCATGATAGGAAGATTGGATACAAATCCATAGGCCAATCCTAAAGCCCCACAAGCTGGCTACTTTAGATTCAAGTTCTCATTCTCATGAAACATGTATAGCTAAATAATTACATATTCAAGTGTTAGCAGTTGATATTTATCTTCTCCCACCCAAAATGACCTGTACGGTCCCACTTAATTATTTATTTCAAAATGATTAAAATCATGTTTGGTACCTAGTTTTCAAATTATCTCCTGCATGAATGGAAATTTAACTTGTTCCACTTTTCTATCACAAACCAAATAGCATAATCAAGAACTGAACTGACATAATGCAGCAGGCCTTTGAATATCAATGTCACGGACATTACAACATTAAAAAGTAACCAGAAAACAAAAACTATTAATCCAATTCAAGAATTATTATAGAATTCATTCCAACTCTATTTAATGGAGTTCTACTAGAAGGAATGAGAATCCTTAATGTAAAATATAAAATAAATATAGGACAATTTAATTGTTCGGAAGTAAAATTAAAATGATGTTTCGAACAAGTCTAGGACAAGAATCGAGAGCCCAAGGAAAGCCTTCCTGCATTGTAAGCTTTTTACATAATAATGCATTAATTTTTCATAAAAGTTCATTTTGTTCAATCTTTCTGCTGAGTTGGTTTGATCGATAGAAGCGTTGACAAAAACTTAGAACAAATCAGAAACTCCAACAAAAAAGCACCACCGAATAAAGAAGTCAACAAATGTCTCAACAATTCATTTTTAAAAAAAATAGCAGAGAGAGAATTCACCAGCAACGATGCTACTGCTAAGATCCGATCCCTCATAACGATTACTTCGCTGCGCAACCGTGAGAATCTCGATCGCTTCGTCCTGAGAAATGCTTAAATCTGCGAAATCGTGACGAGAAATTATGGTTTATCCCTAGAAGACGAGGAAAAAGGAACAGAGAAAAATAGACAAGAAATGGGAACCTCGAGCGAGATGTTGAGAAGAGATTGAAGAGAGGGAAGAGATAGTTGTGTAACCAGCGGCAGCAAGCTTCGCTCTCTGGGACGGCGACAGAGGGAGAGCGCACACTTCCATTCTACACCGTTTCTCCAGTCTCCACCTCCCGCTTCACGCAAACGGAAGTTTCAAGAGTTTCCCGCGTCAATCGTAAATCTCCGTAATGATTTGGTTTGAATGAATAAAGAACCAACGGGCCTAGCGGATCGGCTCGGGCTTATGCTCCATACAGAACGGGCCCATCTCAGTGTCAACATCACACTGCAAACATTATTGGGCTTTTTACATTTCTATACGATATTTAAAAATATATTACAATAATACCAGATATTTCAACTTTATACAAATATTAAATATTAATTACAAAAATAATAAAGAAAATAAAATAATCTGCGGAAGAATAACAGTCCGGCGAGTATCGCTCCGACCGGCGAGCATCACTCCGGCCGGTGAACAGCACTCCGGTCGGCGAATAGCAACAGTCCGGCGAGCATCACTCCGGCCGGCGAATAGCAACACTCCGGCGAACAACACTCCGGCCGGCGAACAGCAACAGTCCAGTGAGCATCACTCCGGCGACAGTCTGTATATTATTCGTATATTATTTGTATATTATTCACATATTCGTATATTATATGTATATTTTTTATATATTATTCGTATATAATATATATATTATACATATATAGTATATTATCGGTATATTATGTGTATATAATGTGTATATTATACATATATAATATATTACCAGCAAAGAAGACCACTCTGCGCCTGACCACCAGTCTTCGTCGCACTACCGGCTCCGGCGCCGATAGATGCAGAAGAATCGAGACCTCCTGCTACTGGTTGGCCTTGTTGGTCAATCCTGCTGCTCATCCTGCTGTTCTCATTTTTCTGATCGTTGTGCGCACCGCTCCTGCTACTCCCCTTCTGCTGACTGTGCTCGTACGATCCGCTGCTACTCCAACGTTGCTGCTTCCTCTGCACTGCTGTCGTTCCCTCTGCTTCTTCATCTCCACCGTTCTGTTGTTGCTACTGTGATTGTTTCACTGCTACCTTATTTTTCCTCTGCACCACGCGCTGTGCGCTCATTCAGATTGATCAACACGCTACACTAATTTTTCTGAGATTGGTGGAAATCTAGTCTGAATTAGGTTTCTACAATCTCGTTGGGATGGCAATCGTGGGATGACTGCGTCTAGCAGCAGAACGGTGGGGTGCAACGGCGAGTAGCAGCTACTACTAGCAACGACAACTAGCAGCGGTGAGTGAATAGGCAGTCTCCTCTTCAACGGCACCTGATTT